>LPNX010698366.1:0-29241 GCA_001517045.1 Pseudotsuga menziesii
TTAAGAGGTCATGCGTGATGCTTTGAGGATTTTTTACTATCAATGATATGTTTACAAACCTCTTGTAGGGATTAAAGAAATTCTTTCCTCTTGTGACCAATTCTATAGCCTAAAGAACCATGCTTGATGCTTAGAACATCCAATTATGATATAACAAAGGCTTTGCTCATAAGCTGTAACACCTATTCCTCTAGGACTCATGTCTCATGCACAATGTCCTAAAAACCAATGAAGACCTTAAATTGAGGGAAATTTAATTGAACCTATGATTGCTACTTGGGAATAACTCAAATGATTCTAGTGAGCATTCTTAGGAGTAGGATCCAAGGACTCTAGAGTGAGAATTCTTAGGAGTAGGAACCAGGGACTTATGCATTAATAGTTCATTGTAAGGATCATGGTTCATGAAAGGGCACCCATAACATTGATATTATTATTTCTATAAGGCATTAACTAGCCTTACCATTAATAGGTCATATGTGTACTTGTTTATAAAAAATTGATGATTATTTGATGCTTACCACCTTCATGTAGGGCCAAAGGAAACTATTTCCTCCGATGATCATGTCTACAACATAAAGAACCACACCTATTGCTCAATACGTCTAATAAGGATATAACTCCGAGTTTTACATCGTCTATACAAAGGGTAGGCCTTGTGGTCTAGGCCACGCTTTATGACCAAATACTAGAGACAAAGGCCCTAAGACCCGTTCCTCTATGAATCATGTATCATGTATCATGCACATGCTTTTAAAAACCAATTTCAAATAATTTTTTATAAAAAATTTATTATTTGTCTCGGGCCTACAGTTGATTAATTGTCTTTATGGTTCATATAGGTTTGTTTAGTTGGAGTTTTATTGATTTTTTTCAATCCTCCATGAAATCACGGAGGATTGAAAAAAATCGGGCAGCATTTCGGCTTGCCCGAGACACATTTCAAAAATAAATTGGTAGCATAAACCCTACCGGTTGACATAATTTATATATATGTATAACAAATTAACAAAAAAATTCAATTTAACTACAAATTTTTAAAAATCCGACAGCATTTTTGCTTGCTGGTACACATTTTAAACATGCAAATTATAAAAATATAAATTTACTAAATTTGAAAACAAAACTATAAAAACATACATTTACTAAATTTCAAAACAAAATTATTAAAATATACATTTACAAAATTTTATAAATTTATAAAAAAAAAAATTTAATTCCATTTAAATTGAGAAAAACAATTTAAATGGTTACCTCTTGGCTCCGACATTTTGAGGAGGTGGGGTTGCCTTTGGTAGATTGTCGCTGTCCCTCGGTCGAGTTCTATCCCTCGGTCGAGCTGCGTCCCTCGGTCGAGTGATTGAAAATGACGTTTGGGGCCCGCGCGGCCCCTATTTATAATTTATTTTGAGAAGGTACCTCGACCGAGGTATATACCTCGACCGAGGTCAATACCTCGGTCGAGGTATTTACTAACCCTCGGTCGAGGTTTTAATACCTCGATCGAGGGTTAAGAAATACCTCGACCGAGGGCTGAAAAGAACCTCGGTCGAGGGCTTCAAAAAACCTCGGTCGAGGTATTAATACCTCGGTCGAGGGCTTAACAAGCCCTCGACCGTGGTACGTTTTTTTTATTTTGGCAAAATGCGCTTGCCAAAAAGTGTTACCCAGGTCCATGGATTCACCCTAGAATAGATCTAACACCAAGATATATAGTATGCTTGTATTGTTTACTTGTTGTTGAGGAAGTAATCTATCAATTCAAGCTGAAGTTGGAAAGCTCAACGGGGATCTACTTCAACCGTCCGGAATAAGGTACGAGGTCTGATCCTTTAGTGTTAGATATTTAATTTCTATTGCATATTGGAAAGGATTGATTTCTGGAGTCAAGCTGTCTGTTGTGGTACCCCAAGCCATAGGAATTTCTCTCAGTGTGTATTCCCAGTGGACCATTTGGCCTTCAGGAAAAACATTGTGATTTTTGGGGATCATTCTCTATTTCTCCCATGGAGTTCATGCGCACTGGTATTCATCCTGTTTTGTCGAACCGCGTTTTGTTCTAGGTTGTTCCTCTCTGTGTTACTATCCTTAGCCATGAAAAAGTTTGGTGGTCTCATTTGTTGCTAAATGAATGAGCAGTGGAGATCACTCTATTTCATGAGAAAGAGTGATCATCTGTGGTTTCCTCGGTATTATTATGCAATTGTCTCCTCTATCACAGAGTGAGTGGAAGCATGTTTTGTTGTGTTGACATTGTGGTTTTTTGTGTGTCCATCTTGTTATGTCTCTGAACTGGTTTTGGGAGTGGGGAGTGTGGTCTGAATTAGCTTTCCAACGATAATGTGAGAAGGAATCTCAAAGACAGATCTAGAGGGATGGTTTTCTTCTTTGCATACCCTGAACAACACTGGAAGGGAAGTCATAGCCTAAGGGACTGGGTAGTAGAGAAGGGGATGCTTCCTTGTGTTGGGTGTGTAGATGTATTAGAAGTCAGGATAGATCTGGTGTAGGTGTACATAGCTCTGTGGTTGAGCTCACTAGCTTGGTAGTCAACATTTCCACCTCCTTTATAACTTAATAAACCCAACTGTTAGTTGGCTTGGCTATGTCTTGTGTGATCCTTGGCTAAACAGTCTGTGAAACCCAGTAGTGAGATGACTTGGCTCTATAGCCTAATAAATCCATCTGTTTGACTTGTTTTTCCTTGCAGCCTGATAAGCCCAACCGTGTTGGCTTGGCTGAGTTTTGTTGTATCTTTGGTTATGTGTGAGCTTGCTAGTGTCCCTTATTCCTTGTGGAAATCATGCCCAGCTTAGGGGTGGCATTGTTGTTGATAGATTAATGAGCACACTGGCCTATGGTTGGGTGGAATGTTGCAGTGGCATAGCTGGTTGCGAACAAGTTCTTTTCAAGATAATTATTTTCTTGGGTGCAATCTCTGCAACTGTATTTGTTTAATGAATTGTGATGAACATGTTGAATTATTTGATGAATGTATTTTCTTCCTATATATATTGTGTGTTTACACATCTGTGTATGTTTCAAGTTCAATGCATTCTATATTATCCCTGTGTTCAACTCTGCATTTGTAATTGCTTGATGGAATATGATTAACATGTTTAAAGTGTTGAATTGATGAGTTGATCCATTGTATGACTACAATTGTATGCATCTATGTATGTTTCCTTTAATGCATTTTAAACTAAGTTGCAGGGTTAGATTGGCCGAATTGGTGATGGTCTGGATGATAAAATCGATCCAAGACTTCAGTTTAAAAGTTGAATTTTCTGCTAGAAAACTTCCTTTCCACAACTTGCGGTATGTGGGATGCGGGATGCAGGTTTCACATATCTCGGTTTCCGCAATTTTCCTTTCGCAACTTGTGGGATGCGGGATGCAGGTTTCGTAGATCTCAGTTTCCGCAATTTTCCTTCTGCAACTTTCGGGATGCGGGATGCAGAAAGCGGGATGTGGGATGCAGGATGTGGAAACAACATTCGGTAAATTATGCTCTCTGCAATTTTACCTCCGCAACTTCCTTCCGCATGCGGGATGTGAGATGCAGGATCACAATTTAAATATTCCATGATTCTGCAACTCAAGTTTTCCGCGCCGTCGATTTTTGCGGGATGATTCTGAGCCGTTGATTTGATTCTGGTTGCAGAACAGTTTTTAATTGTTGATTTCCATCACGTTTTCACTCCGTCGTCCAATATCCTCTGAGATATTTCCTTGCAGATCATCGAACTGATCAATGGAAGACGGGAGGGAGCATGACATTGTTGGAAATGTTGAGAAGTATTTCATGGCCATGCCTTGTGTTTCAGCGAACAACAAAGGTTCTTGATGAAATTTTTAATTCCTCAGGAAAATGGGGTATGGGTACATGACATCACCTATTTTATATTGCTCTATTCATAGTGATAGTGTTTACTTTAAACTCAACTTGGTAGAAGTAGTCTCTTTTAATTTTAGTTTCAGAATTTGTAAATGGAATAGAAGGACTAATCAAAGGAACATTTTAGATCTGAGTCTCTTTCTTTTTAAATAGATCATGCTTTGGATAGTGTCACTATAGTTTATTGAATCTCTGGCCAGAGTGCATAGTTTAATGATTCTGAAGTTTAATGATAGCATAAGTAGTGTGTTGATTTCCTTTATTCAGTTTGGTGAAAACTTAGATTTAAGAAATTCATGGTCTATTGCAGTTCAAAATCACTTTATAAACCTTAAATTATTTGGTGTTAGATACTTCTCTGAGTTTGTTTTGAATACACAACAAATAAGCTCTTTCATGCTCATTTTTTTTCAGTTAGAAAATAATTCTTTTGGAAGCAATTCTAATTTTTCTTTAAGCATAGCAGTTTGATGATTTCAATTGAAGACTTGGAAAGTTTGATGGTTTTAACCAGATAGTATATTTTTCTAAATTTTGAAAGCAGTTGTGACTAATTAAAAGTAGCATCTTTTCTGTAATAACTATTAAATCTGAAGTTGTTTTCTCATTTTGATTATTAAGATTGCAAAATAACTTGTCATATTCAATTATGACTCCTTAGAGGATTGGATTGGTTTGCTACAAGAATAAGCTATGTTGACCTATCCTTTGACTGTGTGATTTACAATACTGAAATAGTTTTAGATCCTTTGCATTAGAAAGACAGGATCAAATTTAGTTCTGTTATCTAGAGTTTAAGACTTGCTATAACATGAAGTAGGTTAAAGTTGATTGTCTCGAAAATTTGGTTTAAGGTTACTTGAAATTGGTCTTGTGAACATAGGAATTATTTCCTGTAATTTCCGATTACATGGAGTAGTTGATATGAATTAGCATGGTTAGAGTTTGGTTTGGTGAATGAATGCTTTTGTGTAGATTTAGACATTTTTTCTTCCATATTGTTGAGTGAATAAATAGCTTTGTAGTTTGTGACTTTTGGTATTGGTAGAAGGTAATTAGACTGAAATGGAATTATATCATTCTTGGTTGAAACTCTCATAAGAATTTAGCCTTATGACCAAAAGTTGTCTTACTTTGCACATACTATGGAGCCTCTCTCAGCTTACCTACCTTGATTAATAATTTAATTGAAGATAAATTATTTAGTTATACATTTGACCTAACAACATCTATGAAGAACATAATATGAAGAACATAATGAATGAGTCCAGAAAAATGTTCATATACCATACATAAAAGAAGGAAAAAGAACTTCCACCAATTTAACTTTTGATGATGGGAATTTCACTTTTGATAAAGGATAATTAAAGAAATATCATCAAAAAGGTCCCAAAAAAAAAGTCCATTTAAAGTTTGATCTTTACCTAATCTGCATGCACTTTTACTAATAAGTTAAGCGAGCTTATATATATATATAAACTCCAAGTACCGTTTTAAGTTATTAATATTTATTTAAACAATAATAAATTACTTTTTTCCACTTAAACATATTAAATATCCAAAATTCTCATAATGATGTTAAGTTCACTTTTATATATATAAAGTCTAAATAACTTTTTTTTAAGTTATTAATTTTTAATTAAACAATAATAAATTACTTTTATTCAGTTAAACATATTAAATATCCAAAATTCTTATAATAATGTTAAGTTCACTTCCTATCTCATATATATATATATATATATATATATATTACCTTCTTTACTACCAACGGTAACCCTAAGAGCCATGAGACCACCGTAAATGGTACCAGAAGTCATGGTATCTAAACCTGATGTGGCCTTGTCAAGTTGATCCTTAAATCGAGTGCCATGAATGAGGATTAGAATTGTGGGAACTACACTTTATGTATTTGCATTGATCATTCAAAATCTTTATTAAACAATTTTTATGAATATATGGGCCGAGTAGCAAGAGTCATTTACATAAAATTTTAATGTTTACATCATAGTTACAATAATAAAAATATGGGGTTTATTGTACAATCATTTAACTTGTAGCATACAAGTATTAAAGGTCACAAGTTAAGTGCCATAAACAAGTTAATTGTTATTTGTTCTTAGTACCTATGCATCAATTATTTTGATAATTTTTTTTGTATATAATTGTTTCTTTTGAATTTGGAATACTTATAACTAACACAATCATTTAACTTTTAACACGTAAGTATTAAAAGCCACAAGTTAAGTGCCATGAACAAGTTAATAGTTATTTGTTCTTAGTTCCTATGCATCAATTATTTTTTATATTTTTTATATATAATTGTTTATTTTCAATTTGGAAGTAAGCCTTACAATCTAAGAAAAGCAAACTTGCTATTCCACACTAAATTCTAAAACATAACCATATATTTATGTAATTATAAATGGAAACTTATATCATTTTAGATAACTAGTTTGAAAAATCAAGAAATAGTTTAACATTAAGCACATATAATTTCAAAATGACTTATCTTAAAAAACATAAAAAACTTTGATAAATCCTACTAATTCTTAAAATTCATAATATTTTTGTAAAAATACTTAAATTTAAGATAATTTTATATATTTTCTATAAAAAAAATTCTAATAAAAAAAAACATTACACACCATTTTTTTTTAAATCCAAATTTAACAAATAAAATTTCATAAACTAGAGTCGAGTCATGGTTCAAATATAAAGAGTCCGTCATTAAATATTGATCATAAAGAACCACATAGGATGTTGTCCAACGTTACATACAAGTAAGCAATCTACTGCCTTAGAAAGATTAAACGACATAACACCAAGCTTTATACAAAGTAATGGAAATCTAGTTTTAAAGCACCTAACAATAAATTGTGTCACTTAATTTCATGCTTGGCATAAAGTCACAGAGCCTTTCCTTACACCTAGGATTTCTGGACATAACAAATTATTTATCATTTATCACTCAAATCCTTATTTATCAATTATAGCTGAAATCCTCTTTTCTTTCTGCACAAGAATCATGGACCAGTTTTTTTTGGCTTTTCTCAGCACAACAAATAGTTTATCATTTACAAACCCAAATCCAAATAATTTATGAATCCAAATCCAATTCCAAATATGATTTCTCTCCACACAACAAATAATTTCTCTGTACACAGCAAATTATTGATCATAAATCACCCAATTCCAAGCACTGTTTAGGAGTCTTGACCACCGTAACAGGACAGGCCACATTACACACAACATGCTCACTGACGCTTCCAATAAAAGCCCTCTTCAAGCGTCCCATGCCCCTGCTACCCACAACCAGAGACTGCAGTTGCAGGTCAGCCTCTGCATCACACAGCTTTTGCCTTGCATCGCCCCAGTAAACCTTGAGAACCACGGTCAGATCTTTCTGGCTGGCAACCAATCTCACCTCTTCAATGATTTCTGCAGTGAAGCGGATGCCATATTTAATCATCATGGCTGAGCTTCCAATATCGTCCAGAGGCACGAGGGGAGCTCCGCCTTCCATCCAAAGTTGGGCTTCCCCATATTCAGCGTCGCTGTTCACGAATATCAAGAACACCATATCTCCATGTCCGGCAAGATTGGTGAGAGCCCAGTGGAGCGCGTATTCGCTGCCTCTGGACAAGTCTATCCCTACTCCTACGTGTTTCTTCGCCATGATTCAGGCTGCTAGCCGCGCAATACAGAGAAATCGATCTGAAGCTATCTTAAGTTTCTCACGAACGCCTCCCTTCCTTAAAGACTTTGACTTCAAATCTCGATGGATACAATGGCTATATACTCTTCAGGCCGCGACCTGTTACAACTTTAGAAGCTATCTATAAAATACTAATGAAGACGTGTACATGTAACCAAAGCAATGGAAAGTCTAGTGCGTACCCGTTCAACTGTGTTCTTGATTTTATTTTTTTGGTTGACTAGGAATTTGCATATCTTGCCTTAGAGGATAAGGTTAGATGGTTTGTATTTTCAATGTTCTAGATGATTCTTGCTTTCCGTCTTCATGGGTAGTCCAATTAGTTGGCTTTTTGTTATGAGGTTATGGGTTCGATTTTGGTTGGGTTTATTGAGATTTTTGGTCAGTGGACAAAAAAACTCTCTTTCAACTTTTTTTGACCTTAAAGAATTAAAACAAATAACTTGGATGAGTTAACTTCAACAAATGTGGACAGCCTTACCACTTCAAACTATTTTTTCCAAGGAACAATGAAAATCTTCAAAACGAACACCCTGTGGGGTTCTTTGACGGAGCTGCCGCTAAAGGCCTTTGTGGAGCCCGGTTGTTTATAAAGTTTGGGACAGATACTGTGCTGAAGGCTGGTTGAAAGCTGGAACTGGTTTTAACATTAGTGTAGAGTTGGTGGCTTTGTGGGGTTTGCTTTATCTGTCCAAGAGTTGGGGTCTGTCTGCATTACAAGTTCTGGGGATTCGCAAGTTGTGGTTTAGTGGGCTTTGGGACAGGCTCAGTTGCAATCTCTGATGCTGTGCACTGGATGGAAAACATTAAAGAATTGATGAAAAACTTCTCCTTCCTTTCTATTCAACACATCTCCAGAGTCTACAATAGGGTGGCCGATACTTTATCAAAAAAGCAGTTAGGTCCTCTTGATGGCAAAATTTGTTAGTCTTCCATAAAGGGAAGCTTTCCAAGTCAGGGATATTGAGTTACTTCTAAGCCTGTCTTGGTGAAGCATTGACCTGTATTTTGCTTTTGAAGGGTGAAATCCACTTTTCTGGTCTTAAAGGATCTTCATTAGTGTTTGTTATGGAAGTTTTAGTTTTTTGGAACCATCTAATCTTTAACTTGAAGACTATTTATGTTTTGTTGTAATGGTTAGGTTCATTCAGTTTTTGCTATCTTCATTAGATATGGACTGTTATCACATATTATTGTTTGTGGCTGATGAAATCAGCTATAATGTCCTTGTAATTATTGATATGGCTTTTCATAATAAAAAGAGTTATTTTTTCAAGCTGAAAGAAAACACCATTACTCAAACAATATTCCCTTTTAAATGAATATAGTTTGAATTGGGTTCGATACTAATTAGGTCTATCAAGCTCAAACTTAACTTTTAACTTTTACTCCTATTGACAGCCAATTGGTGGTGCCCAATATTAAGCTCTACAAATGCGAATAGCCATACCACTTCAAATTTTTCTTTTTCACCAATGAAAAACATATTACGTGCACGACACCCTTACTAAAATGAATATGAGTGGGGATTCAAATAATCATGGTTTGTGAAGTGCTTCCACATTCAACTGAATAAAAGTCTCATTTTTCAATAGTGAGCCGGATATTACGTGCACGACAAGATTACTAAAACTAAACTCACTTTTCTAATTAGGGTTGGGTTGCAAATAGTAATCGTTTTTATTTTTTTATTAAATTTAATTTTAATAGCGTGGGCACGTAAGCAATACGTTTTATCTCCTCAATACGTTGTCATAAATAAATATTTTTTATTAAAAAAACCAAAATATCATAAAGAACAGTTTGTTGGAAGTTTCTTAGACAACTTTTTTTTTAAATTAAAATAGAGAAAGTCCTTAAGAGAAAAACCAGTCCAGCCAAAGCAACTTTGGAATGTAAAATGAAGCCATTGACTAATGCCAAGCAATCAAAATTTAATAAGTGTCCAAGATAAGATTGGAACCATTTTTTTTTCACTTTTTAGCAAGCATTTTCTAAGCATGTACCTTGAATGTGGCTATGTACAATTATCGATGTTGGAGATTGCTTAAATTTTTACACATTGGAAAGAAGTGATGTGATGTTTTGAAAATCAAAAACCTATACTTGGATTTTTTATTATAAAATTTAGAATTATTTATAAAAAAAGATTGTGATCAAAGATTTTGCATCATGAACATATTTAGGTTTTGGTCCAAAATGATTGCCTTTATTGCTTTTGGGTTTAGTGGAGTTTGTACGAGATTGATGCTCTGACCTCCTTTTATGTATATGATAAGATGGTGGGGTTGTTTTGATGGCTACCTAAACAACTTGATGTCATTTTGGCAATTACATGATGAGAATTTGAGTACGGAGTTGGTCAAGTGGCTCCTCTCAAGATTCTAGATTTGATAGGCACTTGCCTCAAAGGTGGTATTGAGGTAATATTATTTTTTAATAAATTTTGCATTGATTTTAAGTATTATTTAATTGGTGATTTTAAAAAAAAAAAAAATTATTAGGCAATTATGTGGAGGCAAATGTCTCTAAATGTTGTAATTAAATCTTAGGTCAAAGAGGCTTAAGACCCTATGGATGCATTTGTACCACCATGTACAACATGACTAATGGATTTTTCCAATTTTACTTTAGGGAGGAAAAGCATTCCATGAAGTAATATCACACACTCTAAACATTAGTTGTTTTTGTTGAATGGTATGAAGAATTCTCTCTTGAAGAAGTATCTAACCTATATTGTGTAATCTCAGTGAAATTCATATGGCTCACTCTACAATTATTGGATTTACTAGAAATAATCTTAGCTTCGATTGACAATTTCTTATGCCACAAATCAACGTGGTTCTTTAACTTGTGCCCTAACATATCCAAAAATTTGAAAGATTGTATCCATTCAAGCGGGAGGTCATGTTATTCAATAGCCAATGCAATATATCAATCTCCCCAACACCGTTTTAGGTGTCACATAACCAACAACCTCTTTACACTATCTTGGCCATGGGGTACTCAAATCCGCCATTTAAAAAAAATCTCTAATACCAAATTCAAAATTCACTAGCTAGCTATAAAATTTATTAGCAAAAGAAAATGACAACAAGCTAAATCTTTAATTTCCCATCCAAATACATCTATGCAATCCTACCATGAATGCATCCATAATTATGCTTACACATTCAAAACTTAGAAGATGAGAAATAATAAATGCAAAACATAACCATATAGCCATGGAACTCCGTAACATATTCAAATTACTTATCTTTCTAAGAAAATATCCTCCAACTAACTACAAACAAAGGGCATTCCTCCTAGTGGTAGGCTCTCTGTCCCACTTAATATTTATATGGAGGAGGACACCCTAGAGATGAGGCTATGAATCCACAAGGATGAAGTGTCTAAGGTTTGGTTCTAAGTTCTCTTTCTCAACCCACAACCTAGAAAACTTTATTGTGCAACAAGCCCCCTCTATACTTATGTCAATCAACCAACACTATTCACCCTTAGCCTACACAGCACCGAGGATCCCCTTCTCTGTAAGCAATACCTTAAGCTATCCCAATTCCCTTCTAATGCTCAACACATGTTGGGAAAGGATCCTTAGTCGTAGGCCATATTTCCTTATCTCAACAACAAAATAATCATTAACAACAACTTTCAATAGTAATAACATAATCATGTATGAAGGTATTGTCCTTGGAATAAATTCCAAATCCTCTTCCTCACTAAATTCATACAACCAAGAATGATGCTCTAAGCCCAAATTCTGACATTATATTTGCATGTTAGTAACTCTCCAACTAGTCGTCATGAGGAGACCACATTGATTTTTATACAACAAATCCCCAAGCTTAGTATACAAATCTAAGTTTAATTAAATCAAGTTTCATAGTCATGGGTTTAAAGACTTTAGGATGTATCACTAGATAAGGTTTATAATCAAGGCCTAAGTGCTTAGGTTAAATAATTCACTAAGTTCATGTCCTATTAGCTCCCTTTGTGGCTAATAGGAGATATGGCTAGCCCTCCCTATCTTTTTCATCTTTCTTTGTTTGCATCCATCGAGTATTTTTATAAGTTAATGCACATAAATACAATATCTTTCAATAGCCTAATTTTGAATATTACACCTAGAATACACCTCTTCACTTAAGGTATACCCATAAGTATGTCTTGAGCTCTCAGAATTCTTTCATTTTCTTTTTTAACTGTTTCCATCTCAGTTCTTAATTCTTTAACTGTTTGTAATAATTTTGAAGAATTGTTAGTTATTTCTTCATGAATTGGTTCTCTTCTAGAATTACTTTGTTCATTAAACAGGGACTCTTCACCTGCATATTCCTCAAGTCTTTCCATACCTATAGTTTTAGCTTAGATAAAATTTCTGGAAATAACATTTCAAAAAGAAAAAATAGTAATCAGTATGCATGCATTTAATTTACTGTTTGTTTATGCATTTTGAGCCGCATTCAGGCCTAGTGTCTGAACATGTGCTCTGATACCACATGTAATACTCCAAAAATTCGTAAAAATTTTTAAAAAATTCTATGACATTAAATGTTTACAACTGTCTCATAAGAGTGACATTTAACCGTTATCAACTAACATAAAAAGGTCCTAACTAGAACTAACCGATTCTTTATTAAATTTTGTATTTGCATACTTAATTATTTACTTTTATAAATCAATATTAAAAGTTGATTTAGCAGGTGATAATCTGAAGCACCTTGAGCCGAAACATCTGTTGCTTGCTAAGTTCAAAAGTTTGTTTTATTGTTTGTAAATATGAAGGAACTTCAGTTCATGTCCGAGGCTTACATAGCTTTTTAGCTAATGCAATGAAGTGATGCTTCTTTTACAAGTATGTTTACAAGTAAGACGTTTTGTAACCAGTTTCTGGATCAAGATTAATTATCTTAACTAGCATAAAAAAATGATAGTATATTTATTTAATTTACAGCTTTGATCAAAATAAAGGAGGTATCGTCCAAACTGTATATTTATGTTTTATTTAATTTCTTGTAAGCATAAGTAAATGGAGAATCTGAACATAAATCCATATGTTCTTCTATCTAACTTTGACTATAACTTGTTCATCAACCTTTCATTTATTTATTATCAGATTAGGTCTTATATACAATTCTAGAGAAAGATAAATTTGTATATCTGGTCATTTGATACCTTATTACTTGTTACCATGGTAATTCATATGTAATTGTCTCAATCATACTTTCTCATGTTATAAAAACCCGTAAAACCTAAGTCTAGAGAAATGTCATGTAAAACAAAGAAGCTAACAAGTTTTCAAACAGAGTAAATTTCCTTTTCTACCTATGCAGTAAACAAGAAGAAAAGGCCTTAGTTTGTTATATAAGTTGCATAACAGCTTTGGTTTTATGGGTTAAGAGTTCATTGCTTAATAAACCTAACTACTTCCAAACTCTTGCATGTTTTTAAATCTCATTAAGAGATATTATATAGTAATTATTTTTGTTCTATTTACACAATTTTAAACTATAAAACAAACCTCACCCAAGAACTATGCTAAACATTTCTATACTAGAAATATTAAGCTTTTAAGTTTTCTTTAACCTAGTTCTAGTATGGGATTATGGTTTTTCCTTCGTACATAACCTTATCTCATAAAAGGGTGTTTATATAAAATTTTAATGCTAACATGGTTATATGAAAATATTTGCAGGTTCCAATCCACACTCCTGAACTATAGCTCAAAACCCATAAAATTGAACCGAAGATGGAGTCCACGTGGTTGTTTTATAGTGGCTAGGGTTTTGACTTTGGTACTTTACTATATAAGCTCCCAAAACCCTAAAATCCCGAGATTAACCTATATTTTTGCTACTGTGGAGAGGGAGCCGCGGGCTTACGACCTCATGGCTTCACCATTGTTTTTATGCTGCATGTAAGGGCCTTTGTCGCCATGGCTCACCTCTGCATGTGAGGGCCTTTATTTCTTTTTCTTAACTCTGTGCGTAAGAGCCTTTGCTGCCACTTCTTTGCCTCAACGAGATCTTCTCTTCGAGCATTGTTCACTTGTGAACTCTATTTGAATTAGCAGCGTGCTTTTCAGTTGTGGTTTCAATGTAGTTTCGGTTATGACTTAAACCATAGCGTTGAATGTGAGCTTACCAGTCTCTCCTGCCAGTCGCTAGGGTAAGAGGATAATCAATCAATTGAAAAACATTGTGTAATCAGGCTAATACGCAGCTGGTGGTGAAATTTCTCAGGTAAACTCATCCTTTACCTAATTACATTGCCATTAATTTATTTTCCAGATCTCTCTTTTTTTAAACAGGAAGCTTGACCAAACTTTAACAGTGTATAGGGCAGTTTACAGGAAGAATTTCCAGACTGTAGCTCGAAGACTCCAGTGAAAATGGGGTCTCCACGCTCCTTCAGGAAATGGGTAAGCCTTGGTCCTTACCTTAGGTTTCCTTTGTGCTGGTGTAAGGTTTCAAGGGTGATACTGTTCCACTTGGTTTGAAAACTACTTGGTCGTGGCTATGATGTATTTTGTTTGTTTGGGAAGGCCGTATGGCCATGACTTGATGAAATTCTTATGAGGCCTTCTCGGTCGTAGCTTGATTTACATAAAGTATATTTTGGACAGGCTTTTTAAACCGTGACTTATGTTGGAACAGACCATTATGCCTTAACTTAATTGCAAATTCCAGTGGTTTTATTTATAAATTAAGTTAGGGTTTTTAAATTGTCGGCCTGTTTAATGTTAGCCGTAAGGCTCGATCAATGGGTGGATAAGACTGATAAATGATAAAGACAGTTTGGTTTTGAAAAATGCCCTGTGTTATTTTAATACAATTTGCGCTCTTTTGAAATTCCAGTTTTTTGATTCTACGATGTTTACATTGATAAAAGAAAATGTATTTTATTTAGACATTAATATAGGGTTTTATTACAGTTTAATTCCATAATTTTTTATTTTGTTTAAAAGAGAAGAAATGTTCAGAATGTTGGTTTTTAAAACAGAGTTTGAGTTTTTCTCTATCAGTAAAAACAATTATTTCAGGAAATAAATAAAAGAAGGGTTGATTAGTACAACCTGAATTTTTACTGTGTACTTGGGTTGGAAAATTTAAAAGGTCTTTACTTAAATAGTCTTAGTTTATATTTGACAAATAGTTTTAATATTGTTTCTATGAAAAGTTTATTTAATTCTGTGTATTTATAAAATAGATAATTTGTATTTTTATAAATGAAGAATTTTTGCTTAAAGAAATTATTTAAAATTGTATTAAACCTACTCTGCAAAAAGAGAAGGAAAAGAAGGTCATATTTGACAGTTTCTCTAAATTAGGGTTTTGTATAATTTTATATATTTTTAAATCTTTACAGAGTTAATATTTAACTGTAATGTATTTAAAGTTTGATTATCAATTACATTAGTAATGAAATTACCTAAGTGATTACTATACCTCATTTTACTATTTTTAAGTTATTCCTGGCTATTTATTTTTCTATTCTTGTAATGTTTAATAACTAATTATACTTATAACAATTAGGCTTATAGCTAGTCATTTATTTACTGTGTAAAAAGGAGCACATACTGTGTATATTTTTTTTTAAGATCTTTCTAGGAAATAGTTCATGTCTAGCTTCTTTAACATGCGCATTCTAACTAAGGAACTCTTAAACTTTCTTACATAGAATCTGTAAAAAGTAAATAAACCTAATCTTGCATTCTTCATTTGATTTATCCATCAGAATCTAATCTGACCTACTGTATTAGAGTACTACCTTCTTGAAGGTGTGGAAAAATACAGTTAGGTATTTTATCTATTAGTAAAATTTGAAATTACTCTAATCATTTATCATAATCCATATCTGATCCAGAATTTGTCTATCTTTTCACAGTAAAAGATCTCCTTCAATAATTCTAATAACAAATGAATAGAAACATAACATATTATTTCCTAAATTCATTCATTCTTGATCCTAAGTATGCATAGAGAATTTAGAAAGAACATGTAGAACCTAGAAATGCAGTTGAGGAGACAACAACTTAAGGAGCTTGTTCCTCCCAACCAACTCCTGGAGATAGTTGAACTGCAAACCTCAAGACCCCATAGCCTGTCTACTGGTCCACCTGGTTGAGAGCACTGGGTGAGAGAACTGGTTTAGAAAACCTCTGCAACTCTACTGAGTATTCAGCAATGATCTATTCTGCTTGTAGCAGTATGAACTCAACTTAAATCAGCTGCACTAGTTCAGAACTTTAGCACTTTTCACTCAAATAAAACTTATGCTAGTCCCCTCCATCAAATTTTGTTGTGCACTAAATTCACTCATAATTTTAACAAGTAAATAATGAGCAGCCTTGGTTGAATTCAATGGGAAGTTTTATTATCATGACTAGGTCTTTTGGGTTAGTTTTCACTTAATGAGCCACTTGCTCTTGTTCCACTTTCTTATGGAACATGACCACAAAAATAGGGAAGTTGCCTCTTGCAACAACTAGAATTAGTTTGAGGATGGTGCCAAGTGTCAATCTACTCTCAACCCAGCCTATTCCACCAAGTGACCAGTAAAACACTCATTTAACAGCCTCCTTGAGCTGTTGTCTCATCTTTCATTTATTAATTAATAAATTATTCAGCAATTACATGCAATTATCCTTGACCCCACTTGGTCATTAATTACAAACTTTATAATAAAATTATAACATAATGTCTCTTAAAACATAAAATGTTTTTGTAATTTGGGGCATGTGACATACACACCCCCTTAAATATAAAATCGTTCTCGATGTTATTTATTCTTCGTCCTCATAATTTCCCTAGAACATAATTGGATATGTGGCCCACGTATGACTCTCCAATTTCCAGGTGGCTTCTTCTGGACTAAGGTGCTTCAATTGCACCTTCACCTGACCAATGGTGCGATTCCGAAGCAAGATCTATCTCCTTTCGAGGATACAATCTGGTTCCACCAGAAAATCTCCTTCGGGTTCCACCTGCACATCATTCCAATTTATAACATGAGTAGCATCATGTATATATTTTTTTAATACAGAGATATGAAAAACATTATGAACCTTCAAATTTGGTGATAAAGCCAGTTGATATGCCACCTATCCCATTCTGGACAGTATCTCAAAAGGCCCACAATATCGGGGCGCCAACTTAGCACAACTTCCTAATTTCAAAGAACTCTTTTTAGGCCTTACCTTTATAAAGATATGTTCACCCACCTGGAACTCTTTTTTATTTCACTTAAGATATGCTTGAATTTTTTGTATGTCTTGTGCAACTTTTAAGTTACCTTGCACCTGTTTTACAATTAACTCCATCTCCTTTAGTAGTTCAGGTCCTAGTACTAACCTGTCAACTGGGCTACTCCATGAGATGGGGGTATTGCACTTTCTTCCATACAAAATTTCAAATGGGTTGTATCTTGCTGAAGCTTGGTAGTGATTGTTGTAAGCAAACTCTACCAGGTGTAAGTAATCTTCCCATTTACCTGGTTGTTCCTTAACATACATTCTGAGCATATCTTCCAACACTTGATTCACTCTTTCAGTCTGTCCATCCGTCTGGGGATGAAAATAGGTACTGAAATTTAAATTAGTATTCAGGCCTTTAAATAAAGACTTCCAGAAATTGCCTATAAACTTAGGGTCTCTGTCTGAAATTATAACTTTCGGTATCCCATGTAAATGAAATATTTGTTTCATGAATATATCAGCAATATTAGCAGCCTTGTAGGTGGTCTTTACAGGTATAAAATGAGCTGCTTTACTAAGTTTATCAACAACTACCATTATCAAGTCATTCAGATTATGATTTCTAGGTTAACTTGTAATAAAATCAAGACTAATTATTTCCCATTTCCAGCTAGGGATGGGTAATGGATATAGTAAACTGGCTGGATGTTGGTGTTCAATATTAACTTGTTGACATTCAAAACACTTGGCAATGTATTCTACCAGTTCATTCTTCATGTTTGGCCAAAAATAATCCTTCTGTAACATGGTTATAGTCTTTTGATAACCAGGATGTCCTGAGTAAGGAGTCTTATGAATTTCATTTAAAATCAGTAGCTTAATTTTAGGTACATTTGGTATATACAGCCTGTTTTCATATAGTATTAATCCTTTTTCGTTTAGACTATACCCTGTACTTAATCTTTCAATTAAATTTTCTGGTACTTTTGCTTGTAATTTTTGATAATTCTCATCCAATTTTACTCCTTCCTCTAGCTATTTTTCTAAATCTGTTTTATAGGTGTTGATTGTTGCCATAAAATTTAGTCTTACATTTCTACTTAGAGCATCAACAACCTTATTTCTTTTCCCTTAATACGTTGGATCTCAAAATCGTACTCGCTAAGGAAAGCTAGCCACCTAGCTTGTCTTGCGTTTAAGTTAGGTTGATCCAACAAATATTTTAATCCTTTATTATCTGTCATTAACATAAATTTTCTTCCGATTAAGTGATGGCGCCACATCTTCAAAGCATGTATAACGGCAACCAACTCTAAATCGTAGGTTGCATAGTTTTTCTCATGAATTTTAAGCTTCCTAGACTCGTATGCAATTACGTGTCCTTCTTGAGTTAAAACTCCACCTAGACTGTCGTTGCATGCGTCAGTGCATACTATAAAGTCTTTGTTAGGATCAACAATTCTTAAGATTGGTGCAGTAGTTAGTAATGTTTTTAACTTTTTAAAAATTTCTTCACACTTTTGATTCCACTTGAATTTCTTCCCTTTCTTCTGTAAGGAAGTTATGGGATTTGCGATTCTTGAGAACCCCTAAATGAATCTTCGATAGTATCCTGTAATCCCCATGAATGATCACACGTCATTCACGTCCTTTGGGACTGGTCATTCTTCAATTACTTTTATCTTTTCTAGATCAACTAAGATCCCTTCTTTAGTTACTACATGGCCCAAGTACTGTATTTTATCTTTAAAGAAATCGCACTTACTAAATTTAGCATAAAGTTGATGTTCTCTCAATTCTTGTAAAACAATTTTTGAGTGCTCTTCGTGTTCTTCTTTAGACTTAGAATAAATTAAAATGTTGTCAATGAATACCACCACAAATTTATTAAGGTACTTATGCAATACATTATTCATTAAGCACATGAATATCTAGGGCATTAGTAAGCCCAAATGGCATAACAACAAACTCATAGTGACCATATCTAGTCCTAAAAGTTGTTTTTAAAATGTCTTCATCTTTGATTCGGACCTGGTGATAACCAGATTGTAAATCAATCTTTGAAAATACAGTTGCTCCACTTAGCTGATCAAACAGATCATCTATGTGGGGAAACGGGTATCTATTATTAATGGTAATTTTATTAAGTTGGTGGTAATCAATGCATAAGCATAAATTACCATCCTTCTTTTTCATGAAAATAACAGGTGCTCCCCATGGAGACACGCTGGGTCTTATATACTTCTTATCAATAAGTTCCTTTAACTGTGATTTTAATTCATTTAGTTCCAAAATATTCATCCGATAAGGGGCCTTTGAGTTGGGCACTGCACCAGATACCAACTCAATAGTGAATTCTAACTCCCTTTTCGGAGGCAGTCCCAAAATTTCTTCCGAAAATACATCTGAAACCCCCCTCAGGATTGGAATATATTCTAGTTTTTGTTTATCTTCATTATTAGTTTGTTCTTCATTAATTACAGTTACAGCAAAGGCTTTACAACCCTTCTGAACATCTCTCTTTAATTGCAAAGCAGAGATTTGTCTGATAGTTGTTTTTCTAGGGATTCCTGTTACAGTTACTATTTCTCCTTCATTATTTACACAAGTAAAAGTTTTATCGAAACAATTTAGAACTACTCTATGTTGTTCTAACCAGTTCATACCAATTAACATGTCATAAGAGCCTAAAGGAAGTATATTTATCTTCACAGAGGTTTCAAACTGATCCATACTTACAGTGCAATCTTTTACAAAACTAATCACTTTTATTTTTGCTCTAGTAGCTAGTTGAACTAACCATGACTTTGCAAACTTTCTATTGATAACTTGTATTTTTCTACTAAATCGGGAGAAATATAACTCGGGCTATCCCTTGGGTCAATTAAGATAGAAATGGGTGTTTGATTCAGCTTACCTTCTGCTTCCACCATGGAAGTTTGATAATTTGCCTTCCTTTTTTTCCAGTGCTGCATTGATCCTGAGCATTGTCCTTGCTAAGTCACCAACATTCATCTCCTCCTGCACCGTATGTATGTTGCTAACAGTCTTCTTTCTGTTAGGGCAGATTGATGCATAATGAGGTCCATTACACTCCCAACACTTTACTGGTTATTTACGTTCATTATTCTTAATGTAATTGTTGTGATTATTAGCAGGTCTTTATTTCTAGGGCCATTAGGGTTTAACTGTGAATTACCTTTATTTCCTTGGAAATTATTATTAGGAAAATTATGTGTGTTATTATTCCTAAAATTGCGGTTAGGTACAAAACCCTTCTTCTTCTATTCAAAATTATTAGACCTCTTAGCCTTCTAGTTTTACATGCTTTCCTTTTTTCGGTTCTGCTGATAGAAAACATTTTCCTTTCGCATAGCCTCCTCTAGGGTATTTGGATTTTCGTATTCAATTTTGTCTTTAATGTGAAAAGGTAAATAGATTAGAAACCATTGTTCCTTAGGCTACTCATCCACAATGTAAGGCACATAACGTAGCAAACTTAAAAATTTACTGTTTAATTCTTTCATGTTCATAGTTCCCAGCTTCAATTCATAAAATTCCTTAGCTCGCTCTTCGTAGTACTGTTCCGACAAAAACTTATTTTTAAAGTATTTCTTAAAGGTACTCCAGTTAATGTTCTTTTCTCTAATACCTTTTACTCATTTTAAATCTTGCCACCAAATATCTGCCTTCCTAGTTAAGTTGTAAATGGCCATCCTTGCTTTTAGCTGATTAGAGTAATTATAGATTTGGAAATACTTCTTCATTCTTGACAACCATGATTCAGCTTCTTCTCCTTTCTCAGTTTCATTGTTGAAAGTTGGTGGTTTTATCTTCTTAAATTCTCCTGAAATTTCTTCATAAGGCTTAAATTCTCTTTTTCTTGGATGGTAATTATCGTCACTTCTATCACTAGTGTACTGACAATTCTTCCTGTGTGAGTCGCTATAAATTTCAGAGGACAAGCTACTTTCAATTTTAGATTGTTTAGACTTTTTACTTTTGTGTTGGTAGGACATATCTTCATATCCCATATGTTTATCTTTTTCTTCACTATGAAATTTTTCCATCAGTATCTGGTTCAGCTCTTCTTGAGCTCTCAGAATTCTTTCATTTTATTTTTGAACTGTTTCCATCTCAGTTCTTAATTCTTTAACTGTTTGTAGTAATTCCAAAGAATTGTTAGTTATTTCTTCCAAAACTAGTTCTCTTCTAGAATTACTTTGTTCATTAAACATGGACTCTTCACCTGCATATTCCTCGAGTCTTTCCATACCTGCAGTTTTAGGTCAGAAACATTTTCTAGAAATAACATTTCAAAAAGAAAAAATAGTAATCAATATGCATGCATTTAATTTATTGTTTGTCTATGCAGGTTGAGCTGCATTCAAGCCTAGTGTCTGAACATGTGCTCTGATACCACATGTAATACTCCAAAAATTCGTAAAAATTTAAAAATTTTCCTATGACATTAAATGTTTACAACTATCTCATAAGAGTGACATTTAACCATTATTAGTTAACATAAAAAGGTCTTAACTAGAACTAATTGATTCTTTATTAAATTATGTATTTGCATACTTAATTATTTACTTTTATAAATCAATATTAATTGTTGATTTAGCAAGTGATAATATGAAGTACGAAGAGCTGAAACATATGTTGCTTGCTAAGTTCTAAAGTTTGTTTTACTATTTGTAAATATGAAGGAACTTCAGTTCATGTCCGAGGCTGGCTTAGATTTTTAGCTAATGCAGTGAAGTGATGCTTCTTTTACAGGTCTTTTTACAGGTAAGACGTTTTGTAACTAGTTTCTGGATCGAGATTAATTATCTTAACTAGCATAAAAAATGCTAGTATATTTACTTAATTTACAACTTTGATCAAAATAAAGGAGGTATCGTCGAAACTGTATATATATGTTTTATTTAATTTCTTGTAAGCATAAGTAAATGGAGAATCTTAACATAAATCCAAATGTTCTTCTATCTAACTTCGACTATAACTTGTTCATCAAACTTTTATTTATTTATTATCAGATTAGGTCTTATATACAATTCTAGAGAAAGATAAATTTGTATATCTGGTCATTTGATACCTTATTACTTGTTACCATGGTAGTTCATATTTAATTGTCTCAATCATACATTCTCATGTTATAAAAACCGGCAAAACCTAAGTCTAGAGAAATGTCATGTAAAACAAAGAAGCTAACGAGTTTTCAAACAGAGTAATTTTTCTTTTCTGCCTATGCAATTTCCATTTGAGTAAACAAGAAGAAAAGATTTTACTTTGTTATATAAGTTGCATAACAGCTTTGGTTTTATGGGTTAAGAATTCATTGCTTAATAAACCTAACTACTTCCAAACTCTTGCATGTTTTTAAATCTCATTAAGAGATATTATATAGTAATTATTTTTGTTCTATTTACACAATTTTAAACTATAAAACAAACCTCACCCAAGATCTATGCTAAACATTTCTATACTATAAATATTAAGCTTTTAAGTTTTCTTTAACCTAGTTCTAGTATGGGATTATGGTTTTTCCTTCGTACATAACCTTAGCTCATAAAAGGGTGTTTATATAAAATTTTAATGCTAACATGGTTATATGAAAATCTTTGTAGGTTCCAATCCACACTCCCAAACTATAGTTCAAAACCCATAAAAGTGAATCGAAGGTGGAGTCCATGTGGTTGTTTTATAGTGGCTAGGGTTTTGACCTTGGCACTTTACTATATAAGCTCCGGAAACCCTAAAATCCCACAATTAACCTATCTTTTTTCTATTGTGGAGAGGGATCCATAGGCTTACGGCCTCATGGCTTCACCATTGTTTTTCTGCTGCATGTAAGGGCCTTTGTCACCATTTCTCACCTCTGCGTATGAGGGCATTTATCTCTTTTGCTTAACTCTGTGTGTAAGGGCCTTTGCTGCCACTTCTTTGTGTAATGTCCCCGGTTTTGACCCCGTTTGCATGATGTATATATTGTAATTAATCGTGGTGAGGAGCTCAAGGAAAAATCCCCACCATAGATTTGTGTGTGTATGTTTCGACAATAGGGGTAGTTGCCGATGGTATGTCGTGCTATCCGGCACATTATAATTCGGCATCATGTAAACATCCACATCAATTAAAATAAACCACAACCAGCTACGACAGTGCAACCTTGAATGAAAAGGGCATGGTTCCAAAGGATAAGGGGGTGGGGGATGTCAAACCTTAGTCTATGGGGGGAAAACCCATGTTTTGCCACCTTTGTTGTTGTCACCTTTTATCTCATCCAACCTTGTCAACCTCTTTTATGCTTCAGCTGGTGGTTGAGGCATTTATTGCCTTTGGGAGTGGGGTGGTAGGGCTGTCAGTCCCTTTTCCTCATGCCCACTTAACCCACGACTGCCTTCACTCTTCCCTTCCATGATTTCCCCATTGTCCCCATGGTCGTTGGTTTCTCACGTTCTGTTGCTCACCCTCACGCACAGGAAGTTCATTCTCACGCAGAGAAGGTTCAGCTTCCTCATCCGCGCACCGTTTGGTTGTCTGTTCGTCCTCCCGATGGCCTGTTGATCCGCGAGCAGAGGTGAGGTTGTTTCCCCTCATGCATAGGCTGGAATCCTCACGCATAAACCGTTGAGGTCGATTTCTCAGGTGAGAGCCATGCTCACTGTCTCTGTTTTGGGGCTGTTGTTTTCCCCATGTTTTGTTGGCCGTGGTGCTCAAATTCGTTCTGGGCCATTGTGGATTTCCAATCCGTTGATTGAGATTTCCTCTGTCCATGCTTGGAGTTGGCTTTTCCTTGTTCGAGACTGTATAAATTATCCAGCCGTTACCTGGAAGGATTGTGTATGCAGTGGGCTATGGATTTCTAATCTATGGGCTGAGTTTCCTTGTTTGGGGCCATGGATTGCTGTTTTCCATTTGTGGTGTGTTTGTGGCTGCGGAAGCACCTTGGTTTGGGTTGCAGCTGAGTTGTTTTGGCCACGTTAGGGCCAAAACCCACTCTGAGTTGCCTTGTAGGCTGGAGCTGTGTCTCACCTTTTGTTTGGGACTGTCACCTGTCGTTTTGCTTCTTCACAAGGCTGTGAAGGGATTGTTTTGCTGCTAGTATGCAGTGGATAGTCTTCGGACTGTGCTGGCTTGGCTTGTCTGTTGAAAGCCTGTGAAACCCAGCTGTGTTGGTTTGCTGTTTGTGCCCCTTGGCTATGTATAAGCCTGCAATTTACCCTTATTCCGGAGGAATCATGCCCAGCTCGGGGGTGGCAGCGTTGCTGAGAGACTGATGAGCACGCTGGCCTATGGTTGGGTGGAACGTTGCAACGACGTAGCTGGTTGCGGGTTAATTCTTCATCAAAAGATAAGTACTGCCGGTTACTTTATCTCTGTAATTTATATTGATGTTAAATGCTGGAATGTCTATGTTTGCTTCCGCTGATTGTTTGAAGGACTATGCATCCTTGCATGATGAATTATGCCTATTGTTTAGGTTTTAATTTTAGCATTGATCTCCTCTGTTTTATGTTCATGGGCTGTTTGCCCAGCTATGTTGATGTTCGTCGCGTCCTCTTCGCCGGTTGAGGGACGGGGACGTGACAGTATGGTATCAGAGCTTTGGGTTGCAGCAATGGGCCTCTATGGGCCAAGAAAGAGCCGCTGATAGAGGGCAGAATTACCCTCTATGTCCAGCAGAACAGCAGTGAGCAGACGAGTTCAAAAAATGGTCTAAGTGTTGAGCGGTCGGACCATTGGAGGAAGTGGAATTCCGCCGTTGCGGAAGGACTGGCAGAATGGAAGTCCGCCGTTGCGGACGAGTGGGTGAAGTTTCCCGTCCGACCGTTGTGGAAGGGATCATGGAGTTAACCTCCGATGTTACGGAAGATTTCCGGAAGTGCCGCCGTTGCGGATGACGGAGCGATTCCGCATCCGATTCGAAATCCGTCCGATCACCGACGCCGCAGAAAGATTTGAAATTTGGCTAAGTATGGAACAGTCGGGTCAACAGAGGGTAGAGTAGAAGGACTTCCGCTGTGGCGGAAGGATTTGACGTTTGACAGTCCGTCGTTGCGGCTGTGAAAAGGGTTAGACCACCGACGTAGTAATGGGTCCGATTGCCGACGAAAAAAAAAAGAATTTTTGAAAATTTTCCTAAGTATTGGGGCAGTCGGACGAGTTGGTGAAGTCGATGTCCGCCGTTATGGGTGAGGAAGCAATCAGGCTTCCGACGTGAGATTCATCCGACCTCCGATCGCCGACGCGTCGAAAGGGTTAAGGCTCAGATTTAGTTCACAAATCGGAAGAATTCGCGAAGATAATCGGAAGGATTCGCCCTCTTGTAACCCGCCGTTGCGGACGGCGAAGCTATTCGGCATCCGATGTGAAAATCCGCCGACGTCCGACGGAAGTGCCAAACCAGAAGAACTGGTGAAGTGGTCGTTCGTCGTTGCGGACGAGTTGGTGAAGTTTTCCGTCCGCCGTTGCGGAAGCTGAAGGCATTCGTCGGCCGATCAAAAAAGACTGCCGACGTCGCAAGAGAAAGTGCGCCGATCGGAAGGAAAAACGTTCCGGGGAGCCGCCATTGCGGAAGGATTGGAGCTTCCAGGGAGCCGCCTTTGCGGAAGACAAAGGTTTCCGATAGCCGATCAGAGAGACAGTTGACAGCCGATTCTGCGAGGAAAATTCTGAGTTTTTCCATGGGGTTTCTCAACAGATTTTAACTGTTTTCCAGTGGTATTTTTGACTGTTTCTCGGGGAATTTTCAGGGATGAAAAAGAGGAATTGGCAGCGAGCTAATGTGCTAGATTACGCGAAAACAATAGTTTTACAACAAACAAAAAATGAGGGCGCTGCCCTCGACCCGCCCTGCAGTGGCGGAAGCCACAAGGGGGCAAGCCCCCTTGACCCCCGTCATTCCCTGAGACAGTCATTCTTGTGAAAAGAAAATCCTATGTTTTGGGCCATTGAGTAAAACCCGACATTCATAAAAGATGAATGGTGCAATGGAAGTGAGGTGACTGGAGTTGGCACCCAGTCTAAAGTATTGTTGTGTGTAAAATACAAAGGTTTGCTGAAAGTCTTCATTCTTAGAAGGGGTGTGGTTTTCACACCCGAGGTCGGTATGACGCATGTGAATAGGCGTTGGAAAGCTTATCCAGTGAGGAACAGGGATAAGTGACTAGAACCTGAGAATGAAGCAGCAAAGTGCTAATGATGGCCACTGTTATCAAATGGACAAGCTGGACAGTTGCATGCCCAGGGGCAGCAAGGACTATGAATTCAACCAGCTGCTGTGTGGAAAAGGAGTTCCATGCCAGGATGAAAGACTTGAAAAGGGAATTTTTTCTTAAAAACCCTGTCTTACTAACTATGTTACATTCCCTAAGTTTATACTGGAAATGCATGAGGATATGTACTACATACATAGGATATTGCATGATTGGTAAGAATATTGGAAATTATATATTATAATGAACCACTAATGATAATCATTGCTTTGATGTGGCATTAGTGGCAAAACCAACGATGACATGGACCTAGCTGAATATGTTGCTGATGCTGATGGATGTGACCAGCAACCCTCCAGAGAAAGGGGTAAAGCAACAAGTCCATAACAAAAAGTTGGTGAGCAATCCTGCAGTTTCCTGCAAAGGACCGACCAAATTGGTCATGTCAAGGGTGTAAGTAAGACCCATGCAGGTAAGAGTTGCTTATGACAAATTCCATGGATTGGTCCAGGTAAGAGACCTCATACCATGGGAATATTGGAATGAAAGGTGTCATGCCTACACATGTTAATGATATTGATTATAGTAATGCATCCTATATGAGGTAGTCATGGTTAGGCCATGATATGGTTGAATGCATAGTGTTCCTGAATCAATGCAAGGTAGCGTTGAATGGGCATACATTAAGAAGATTTTATGAATCTTGTTGTTATGCCTTGAATGTATGCATATGAAGGGTGTGAGTGACTGATTGCCTAAGTAAAGGTGCAATGTTGCGATGTATTGCATGAATGCATTAAGATGAGTGCATGTGATATCATGAATGACTAACAGCTGAAATGATGAATTAATGATAATTCTGGAACTGTTCGAAGGCTGTTATGAATGCAGGATAGTCATGATCAATTGGCTGCCAGAAATGCTCTATTGAAGAGCAAGGTGGTATGAATGATACGCTTGTGAAGTAAGGGTATCTAAACCTTCATTTAATTGCATGAATGATATGACTATACCTTGCAATGTTAGTATGATAATGATTGCATGACATAAATGAGCTTGATTATATTGATGTGACTGGCAGCTGGAAGTATTTGAATTTTATAAATTCTGAAAATGCTTCAGTGATGGTTGTAGCAATGGGATAGCATATGCATCCATACTTACCAAGTGTTTGGTTGATGGAAGCTTATGTTTCAGGTAGATTATTTCGAGAATGGCATTGAGAGGTAAGACCATGACCAATGCTAGAATCTACCATATGATATGCATAATAGGTTGTTAAAACTCGAATTGTGAATTTCGGAATTGAGAAATTGCTGACAACCACTGGCCATTGTTGGCTTGCATAAGCTTGTGTTTGGATGTTTGAAGTTTATGTTTTAGGTAGATTATTTCCAGCATGGCAGTGAGAGGTAAGATCCTGACCAATGCCACAATCTACCATTTATGAGAAGAAGTCTCATGGTTGTGAAAATTAGTTGGTACGGGTTGTTGAATTGTGGATTTCGGATCTAAGAGGTACTAATGACTACTAATCATTGTTGGCTTGTATGAGATTGTGTCAGGAGGGACGCATGGTAAGTGGGTAATCATGTTATGATAGTAAGCATAAAATTATAATGAGCATAGTGGTGCTGCTTACAAGAGACCCACAATTGAGCAAGTCAATTTTTGTAGTAGAATTGCAAATTCTCATTGAATTTAATTTCTAATGTCATTGCTTGGTTATGGAACAATCAATTTGGATTGTAGTATCAGGTAATGATTGACTGTTTGGCTATTCGATGAATGTGTCAGGGGTACACACTGCAGGAAGACCATGTGTGATGTCCTGCAGAAGCCAAACTTCATGGGAAGGTTTTCCCTTATCTTGGAAACGGGTTTCAGGTGAAACGCCATTGGACATTTTGAAATGTCTCATCTGCACTGCATGTTTGGTAATGACATGAGTGAGATGGTATGGGCTATGTCGGTGAGACATGTGTGAATATGAAACGTAAAAAGGAAGCAGGGATGGGGGCTTGGTTTGCTTAAACTTGGTGATTGGAATCCACACAGACAGAGCTAGAGGGCTGACTTTCTTCTCCACAACCCCGGGATAGCACTGGAAGGGAATGCAGGGCCTGAGGGACTGAGTAGCAGAGAAGGGACTGATTCCTTGTGTTGGGTGTGTGTGGGTGTCTTAGAAGTCAGGCTAGTTCTGGTGTAGGTGTTCCTAGCTCTGCAGCGAGCTCACCAGCTTAGCATTCAGCCTTTCCCAACTCCTTGATGGTGCCTAACAGATATAAAGGCATACTGCGATGGCAAATGGATAATTGTTCTGTAACCCTTGATATGAATATGCATGTTTAATTATTAAATTTCCATATCCAGAACATGTTTTGATTTATTTCCATGATGACCGATTGCTTGAGTATGGATAGGGCCTACATGGCACACACCGGGAATGGGTGCACACTTTTCCGATGTCAGATCATGAAAGGATTTTCAATATTGATTACACTCTAGGGAGTGGACGCACTCCTAGTGTCTCAATACTTGATAGTGAATGATATGAAATGTGATTACATTTTTTGAAGCAATGACGTTGATGAGTTTGCTTGTATTGCTTGTGTTGCTTGTGTTGACAGGCTAAAGGTAAAGGTAAATGGTTGATATAAGTGTATGTTGGTATAACTGTATGTGTCATTGTTGACATAAGTGTATGATGGGCTGTGATATGCCTGAGGATCCATAGTAGATCCTAGACCTGGAAATGGTCATGATAAAGTTCCAATCCCAGTTGACATGGTTGTGTACTGGCTGGACATTGATTATTTGATGTTGTGGAGCAGCCGGCGTGCTGACCTAACATCTAAGTCCATAGGCGATCCCAAGGCTTGCAAAGCGAAGCAGGACCCTATGGACGAACGAGGAAACGCATAATACAGATAAGTGTTGGATTGTTTTGCTTATGAATATACGTGTCTATATGATTTGGTTATGATGTTTTAATCTCTTGTCCTAGAGGTAAAAATGATGAAAATAAAATAAACATGTGAATCTATTCAATATTGGATATAGGTATTGCTGGGAGCGAGGACTATGAGAGCATCCTAGGGATGCATGTGGACATGTGACTGTCCTGGAAAGCTCAGATTGAGCGGTAATGAAAAAGGTGCTAGTAAGATGGGGGAGTCCTAGCAATTGAGACAAACCATGTGGAGAG
>LPNX010698366.1:29624-229422 GCA_001517045.1 Pseudotsuga menziesii
AGTTACAGAGAAGGCAGAGTGAAATGAACCACCAGATTTTGCAAGACTCTATTGGTTTGCAAGGGAGGTGAAAAGCCTTCTGGGAGTAATCGGCAAGGAAAAAGGAAGGTGGATCAGCAATGGGACAATTGTCCAAGCGACCCGATAAGAAACGGTCCAGGCATGAAGACTCAAAGGAAATTGAGCAGGTAAAGATGAAGCAGCCAGTGAAATGCTGGAGATGCGGAGGACATCATTTACGTCGGGACTGTCCAATGAGGGAACATGATGAGGGAAATAGCCACAAAGTTCCTAGACTTCGGGATCAGCTGGAAGCTGGGAACCAGCAGGGAAAGTCCGTGGAAGCCAAGAGGCTTGGTCTTGAATGTTCAAAGTAGATGATTGAACGTGGGGCAGATCTGCAAATTTTGAAATTTTGATGTGCAATTGTATATGTACTGTATATATGTAATGGAACACCGAGGACGGTGTTATTCCAAGGGGGAGGGGAATGTAATGTCCTCGGTTTTGACCCCGTTTGCATGATGTATATATTGTAATTAATCGTGGTGAGGAGCTCAAGGAAAAATCCCCACCATCGATTTGTGTGTGTATGTTTCGGCAATAGGGGTAGTTGCCAATGGTATGTCGTGCTATCCGACACATTATAATTCGGCATCATGTAAACATGCACATCAATTAAAATAAACCACAACCAGCTACGGTAGTGCAACGTTGAATGAAAAGGGCATGGTTCCAAAGGATAAGGGGGTGGGGGATGTCAAACCTTAGTCTATGGGGGGAAAACCCATGTTTTTCCACCTTTGTTGTTGTCACCTTTTGTCTCATCCAACCTTGTCAACCTCTTTAATGCTTCAGCTGGTGGTTGAGGCAGTTATTGCCTTTGGGAGTGGGGTGGCAGGGCTGTCAATCCCTTTTCCCCATGCCCACTCAACCCACGACTGCCTTCACTCTTCCCTTCCACGATTTCCCCATTGTCCCCATGGTCGTTGGTTTCTCATGTTATGTTGCTCACCCTCACGCACAGGAAGTTCATTCTCACGCAGAGAAGGTTCAGCTTCCTCATCCACGCACCGTTTGGTTGTCTGTTCCTCCTCCCGATGGCCTGTTGATCCGCGCGCAGAGGTGAGGTTGTTTCGCCTCACGCACAGGCTGAAATCCTCACGCATAAACCGTTGAGGTCGATTTCTCAGGTGAGAGACGTGCTCACTGTCTCTGTTTTGGGGCTGTTGTTTTCCCCATGTTTTGCTGGCCGTGGTGCTCAAATTCGTTCTGGGCCATTGTGGATTTCCAATCCGTTGATTGAGATTTCCTCTGTCCACGCTTGGAGTTGGCTTTTCCTTGTTCAGGACTGTATAAATTGTCCAGTCGTTACCTGGAAGGATTGTGTATGCAGTGGGCTATGGATTTCTAATCTGTGGGCTGAGTTTCCTTGTTTGGGGCCATGGATTGCTGTTTTCCATTTGTGGTGTGTTTGTGGCTGCGGAAGCACCCTGGTTTGGGTTGCAGCTGAGTTGTTTTGGCCACGTTAGGGCCAAAACCCAATCTGAGTTGCCTTGTAGGCTGGAGCTATGTCTCACCTTTTGTTTGGGACTATCACCTGTCGTTTTGCTTCTTCACAAGGATGTGAAGGTATTGTTTTGCTGCTAGTATGCAGTGGATAGTCTTCGGACTGTGCTGGCTTGGCTTGTCTGTTGAAAGCCTGTGAAACCTAGCTTTGTTGGTTTGCTATTTGTGCCCCTTGGCTTTGTATAAGCCTGCAATTGACCCTTATTCCGGAGGAATCATGCCCAGCTCGGGGGTGGCAGCGTTGCTAAGAGACTGATGAGCACGCTAGCCTATGGTTGGGTGGAACGTTGCAGTGGCGTAGCTGGTTGCGGGTTAATTCTTCATCAAAAGATAAGTACTGTCGGTTACTTTATCTCTGTAATTTATATTGATGTTAAATGCTGGAATGTCTATGTTTGCTTCCGCTGATTGTTTGAAGGACTGTGCATCCTTGCATGATGAATTATTCCTGTTGTTTAGGTTTTAATTTTAGCATTGATCTCCTCTGTTTTATGTTCATGGGCTGTTTTCCCGGCTATGTTGATGTTCGTCGCGTCCTCTTCGCCAGTTGAGGGACGGGAACGTGACACTTTGCCTCAACGAGAGATTCTCTTCAGGCATTTTTCACTTGTGAACTCTATTTGAATTAGCAGCGTGCTTTTTAATTGTGGTTTCAATGTAGTTTCAGTTATGGCTTAAACCATAACGTTGACTGTGAGCTTACCGGTCTCTCCTGTCAGTTGCTAGGGTAAGAGGATAATCAATTAGTTGAAAAATGCTATGTAATCAGGATAATACGCAGCTGGTGGTGAAATTTCTCAGGTAAAATCATCCTTTACCTATTTACATTGCCATTAATTTATTTTCCAGATCTCTTTTTTTTTAAACAGGAAGCTTGACCAAACTTTAATGGTGTGTAGGGAAGTTTACAAGAAGAATTTCCATACTGTAGTTTAAATACTCCGACAAAGAGGGGGTCTCCACGCTCCTTTAGGAAATGGGTAAGCCTCAGTTCTTACTTTTGGTTTCCTTTCCGATGGTGTAGGGGTTCAAGGGTGATACTATTCCACTTGGTTTGAAAACTACTTGGCCATGGCTACGATGTAGTATGTTTTTTCGGGAAGGCCATATGGTCGTGACTTGATGAAATTCTTATGAATCCTTCTCGGTCGTAGCTTGATTTATAGAAATTATATTTTGGATAGGCTTTTTAAGCTGTGACTTACATTGGAACAGGCCATTAGGTCGTAACTTAATTGGAAACTGCAGTGTTTTTATTTATAAATTAAGTTAGGGTTTTTAAATTGTCGACTTGTTTAATGTTAGTCGTAAGTCTCAATTAATGGGTGGATAAGACTGATAAATGATAAAGACAGTTTGGTTTTGAATAATGCCCTATGTTATTATAATACAATTTGCAGTCATTTGAAATTCCAGTTTTTTTATTCTACGGTGTTTACATTGATAAAAGAAAATGTATTTTACTTAGACATTAATATAGGGTTTTATTACGGTTTAATTCCAGAATTTTCGATTTTGTTTAAAAGAGAAGAAATGTTCAGAATGTTGGTTTTTAAAAAAGACTCTATTAGTAAAAACAATTATTTCAGGAAATAAATAAAAGAAGGGTTGATTAGTACAACCTGATTTTTTACTATGTACTTGGGTTGGAAAATTTAAAAGGTCTTTGTTAGAAAACAGGACCGCAGAGCAATAACAGATATACAGTTAAATCAATAAACAAGATGCAAAACACAATAAAACATTACAGAGAGACACAGATATAACGTGGTTCACCCAAACGATGGGCTAAGTCCACAAAGAAATTTGCTAGTCCTTTTATTACAGTCCAGAAAGATGAAGGGATACACCCTGCAGCAAAACTGCTACACTTCCTCTTCATGCTCTCACAGTCTCTCTTCCAATACAATACAATACCATGCCCAGTTGATTTACAATGCTCTCTTTTATAGGGGAAATACAATGGGAAAATTCTAGGGTTAACCCAATACCATGGGTCCACAATACTATTGGCCAACACACATCCAAAAAAAAAAAATCGGGGCCTCCACCGCCGAACCCCCCAAACCCCAAGGTAGGGGGAACGAGTGTACAGTACTCCTAGGTTACAATCACAACTGAATAATATCTCTGGATCTGGAATATTAGGCTCCACAACCAACAGTCTTTACTTAAATAGTCTTAGTTTATATTTGACAAACAATTTTAATATTGTTTCTATGAAAAGTTTATTTAATTCTGTGTATTTATAAAATAGATAATTTGTATTTGTATAAATGATGAATTTTTGCTTAAAGAAATTATGGTTAAAAATGTATTAAACCTACTCTGCGAAAAGAGAAGGAAAAGAAGGTCATATTTGACAGTTTCTCTAAATTAGGGTTTTGTATAATTTTATATATTTTTAAATCTTTACAAAGTTAATATTTAACTGTAATTTATTTAAAGTTTGATGCTCACTTACATTAATAATGAAATTAGCTAAGTGATTACTATACCTCATTTTACTGTTTTTAAGTTATTCCCTCTGTGTTCCCTCTTATTTATTTTTATGTTCTTATAATGTTTAATAACTATGTATACTTATAATAATTAGGCTTATAGCTAGTAATTTATTTACTGTGTAAAAAGGAGCACAGACTGTGTATACTTTTTTTTAAAGATCTTTCTTGGAATTAGTTCATCTCTAGCTTCTTTAACAGGTGCATTCTAACTAAGGAACTCCTGAACATTCTTACATAGAATCTGTAAAAAGTAAATAAACCTAATCCTGCATTCTTCATTTGATTTATCCATCAGAATCTAATCTAACCTACTGTATTAGAGTACTACCTTCTTGAAGGTGTGGAAAAATACAGTTAGGTCTTTTATCCATCAGTAAAATTTGAAATTACTCTAATCATTTATCCTAATCCACATCTAATCCAGAATTTGTCTATCTTTTCACAGTAAAATATCTCCTTCTATAATTCTAATAATAGATGAATAGAAACATAACATATTATTTCCTAAATTCATTCATTCTTGATCCTAAGTATGCATAGAGAATTTAGAAAGAACATGTAGAACCTGGAAATGTAGCAGAGGAGACAACAACTTAAGGATCCTGTTCCTCCCAACCAACTTCTGGAGATAGTTGAACTACAAACCTCAAGACCCCGAAGCCTATCTGCTGGTCCACCTGGTTGAGAGCACTAGGTGAGAGAACTGGTTTAGCAAACCTCTACAACTCTACTGAGTATTCAGCAGTGGTATGTTCTGCTTGTAGCAGCATGAACTCAACTTAAATCAGCTGCACTAGTTCAGAACTTCAACACTTTTCACTCAAATAAAACTTCTACTAGTCCCCACCAGCAAATTTTCTTGTGCACTAAATTCACTCAAAATTTTCACAAGTAAAGAATGAGCAGCCTTAGCTAAATTCAATGGGAAGTTTTATTAGCATGCCTAGGTCTTTTGGGTCAATTTTCACTTAATGAGCCACCTGCTCTTGTTCCACTTTCTTGGGGAACATGACCACAAAAATAGGGAAGTTGCCTCCTGCAATAGCTAGAATTAGTTTGAGGATGGTTCCAAGTGTCAATCTGCTCTCAACCCATCCTATTCCACCAAGTGACCAATAAAACACTCATTTAACATCCTCCTTAAGTTGTTTTCTCATCTTTCATTTATTAATTAATAAAATATTCAGCAATTACATGCAATTATCCTTGACCCCACTCGGTCATTAATTACAAAATTTATAATAAAATTATAACATAATTTCTCTTAAAACATAAAAAAAATTTGCAATTTGGGGCATGTGACACTATACTTCACAAATTTTCTTCATTCTTGGTTGCTTCTACCTCACAAGGTCAAAAGTTACCATTGAAATGACTCTTCTAGTCCACTAAGTCTAACAAATATGCAAGAAAGATGCCTTTCCTCCTCACCTAGGGAAGCAAATGCACAATAACTATGTTTTTGTCTTTAACCCACCTCCAAACCTCCTTACCAAACTTCTTCCCAAGCACATCCAAGTTGACACTAAACTATTATACCTTGTTTCCTCATGCTACTTCGCAAGTATGATTTGCGCAAGTCAACAACTAGCTTTCTCTCTTGGATGACTCTCTCACTGCTTTGGCATGTCCACTTAGCCACTTTTACCAACCTGACATCAAAATATGTGCCCCAATGTCCATCTAAATTTGTCTAATTATGATGATCCCACAAAAAATATTTTTCACCAGCACTTCCGTTGTGTTCAACTAAAAATTGTCATTGCTTACACAGTCATGTTCTCCCAAGGAGAAAACTTATGTTTTGCAACATATGTAACTGATCATCTTCCCTGTATACTTGAACTACCTCCCAATATAATTCGTTGACCTATTTGCATATTTTTTCTTGGTCATTTCCTTCATGGTATACCATCATTACTTAGAGCTATGTTGATATTTTTCTCTTCCAACAAGTATCTTCTCCTTTGGATGTCATTGTGCAGTTGTTGAGTCATTTCCTATGCCTCAAAGAGTTTTCCAAGGCACCATTACACTAGAGCTTCCATGCATGTTGCTCCACTTTATGGCCAACAATTTGTCACTTTCATGCCATTACTTCATTCTTCCAATGAAGCATGCCTTCCTTTTTTCGATCAAGCCTCAGCAGTATTTGGTACCTTTGTCAACGCCTTAGGATTTGTTGCCAAACCCAAAGAAACAAGCCTCTCACTCCCTTTCAATCATTTCAAGGGGGGTGGAAAGTGGCTACTTGTGCCATAGTCAACAGTGAAGTTGATGGCCCAACCTATATTAAACACAAGCCTTCTTCTAACTAACTTCCTCCTGAGTAGATTCACCGAACCACTATCCACCAAAGATCGTCATCCTCTATTATAGCTAAAATATGAATTCTCACTTTTACAAGCTAGTGTGCATTGCACCTTGACCCATGCACAAGGATGTCATCACACGCCATTGCACTCCAACTACGCAAAGTAGTTCCCATCCATCATGGGAGAACACATCATCCCAATGAGTCACCAAAGTATTTGATAAGATCTATATGGTTTGTAGCCCTTGATTTGCATCTAAGGTAATCACTAGTGACACCAAAGTTTGTCCCACTTCATCTTGTAAAACCTAACCACTCTTCTCACTTCCATGCATAGGTAATCCCAACTACATCACTACTAAGACATCGTCCACTTCACTAAATTATTATGATTCCGACTATGGTTGTGTTTGAGTATTCACTTGGATTGCCACCTCTTACAACCATTTACTCCAAGCTTCAAACCATTCATAGGCATGCATCAATAGCTCTTGGAACCCTTGGTCCCTTCATTCCATTAATTCTCCTTCACAACTCTCATCTTGGCTTTCATCTTTCCTCTTGAAACTACAACCCATTCACTATCTTTACACCAACACTGCAAAGCAATGTGGTATGCTTTGCTCACATATTCTCTTGCCCAAAGTATTCCATGTAAATATGACACAATTACACATTGGTTAGCTCATGGAAGACTCTCTTGTGCATGTTCCCACACTTCACAATCACTATTTCAGTCTATGTCATAGTTTCAAGAGGTGTTCCTAGCTCTATCTAACCTAAATACTACACCAACCGTCATGTTTGAAAGTGCTTAAAAGATCAATTTTTTTCTATGATACCAACTTTTCTCAAAATTTGTGGTTTGATACCAACTGTCGTGACCCTAGGAGTAGTGCCCCATTTTTTTCTATTTTCAAATCCAAGGAACGTGTGGCACAAGCATTCCTCATCTGCAAGGGCTTATCCTAATCATGACTATTACAATCAAACTACACCTCTTCACTCAAGGTTTTCCCATAACTATGCCTTGGGATATAATCTATTAGGTAGTTGCAAACTCTTACTCGACTTACTCACTCAACAGTCACTTGCACTACAATAGTTCAACACTTATCTAATTACACAATTATGCATTAGACATGAACATCATAGTACAATATCCAACAATGTATACAAGAGACAACAAGTATGGCGGTTCCTAAACTAGGCACCTGAACTCACTATGAAGGATGTTACATATAGTACAAGATACAATAAAGGAGTGCACCCAACTTGGAAATAACACATACACAGATATACAACAAATACAATATTATTCTCATACAATCCCTATCCAAGATAGTCTAGAAAACCTCAAACATGCTTGCTCGAACCTAAGGCAAAGCTGCCAAGATGTCCCTTGCTTCCTGCACATGCAACCTCTAATGAGTTCACAAAATTTCCTTAACACAAATACTAATTGCTTCACTCCATAAAACATTGTGTACTTCAGTAATATTGCTCAGAACCAAGTGCACCCACACATATTGACTACACGTATCACTCGTTGTACCGAAGTCACACTACTCGGTCTTGATAAACTACTCCCATAATTGTACCCAAGTTGTACTACTCTAACCTAGAAAAGTGCACCCAACTTGTGCTACTTTGTCCCAAAAAAGTGAACCTACAAGATCACCTGACCCATGCTAATCCATCCTAGAATATTGTGCCCAAGTTGTGCTACTTCATACTAGAAAACAACTCCCAACTCATGTTGCTCCATCCCTGTAGGTTGCGCTAAACTCACATTGTTTTGTCCCAACAAACAACACCTAAATCATGTTGCTTTGTCCTATAAGATTGCACTCAAGTCATGTTACGTTGTCATAGCATACGGTCCCAAACTATTTCTATTGCACCCCTATAGATTGCACCCATTTCATGCTACTACATATCAATGAACTGCATCCAAGTCATGTTGTTGCTTCCTAACGAGTTGCGCCCAAGTTGTGCTACTTTCTCAAACTAACTTCTCCTATATTTTTCCTTGGATGAACTGATTCATTTTTCTTTTCACTCCACTTGTATTTATATGGTGTGCCCTTGAAAAGGGTCTCCCAAAGCTAACATTCCAACTCAAGTGTTCCCACATTGACATGCACATAAATCTCATGTGTGCCCAAGCCAACATGTGCCTAACTACCACAGGTGTGCGCACTCCACAAATGTGCCCAAGTCAACATGTTCCCAACTCTCACAAGTGGACAATGTTCTCCATAAGTAAGTGTTGGCTTCGCAAGATGATCCAATGGGTGGGTCCACATTCCCAACTCAATGTACCCCAAGTCTCGTGCTCCCATCCATCATGTCTCCGAAAGACTATTTTCACTTAGTAGTTTTGGAGTGTGTTGGCACCATGCTCCCACCATGCCTCAACACACTAACACAAGCAATGCCCATGTTTACACAAGTCAAGTGTGCTCATATCCACACTCAACCAAACCAACGGTGTGCCCCTAGTGTTGTACAGGATTATGCACCTAATAACCATAGGTCTGGGGTTACCAACATACTCAATTACTTGCAGACAATTGACTTCTAAAGTGCAGAATAGGAAATAGGAGGGTTAGAAGGACTTACTTGTTAAATGAAGGTCGATCCTTGCTTATCCTCTTCCTTTCTGTTCCACTTCCAAAGTCTTCAAGATTGCTCCTCTTTCACCTGTCAAGAAACACTCTTCCAAATACAAGATGATTCATGTACATATAAGCAGGTTAGATAAAAGACATATCATACTGAAATATAAACATTTATCAAACCACAAGACATGAAACACATATGGAAGAAGTAATCTCTTTATTATCAATAATGGAAAGAGTTTAGGTTACAACCAAACGTCTGAGACAAGAACTCCTCTGCAACCAAAGGATTCTGAGTTTCACTGCTCCAAAGACTTCTGTAAACAATCCACCAGCATAACTTTGCTCTCCAAGTGTGTGTCTTAAACACCCTCCCCAAGGCCTGTATTTATATGGGTGAAATAAGGCAGTTCTCGAAGGTTGGGGAAGTTGTAGCAGTTAAGGAAATTAAGTTAAATGAGTTAACTAATCTCCAATTAGCGCGTGTTTTATGTTTAAATGTTAAGAGACACATTCGCGGGTATGTAGTAGAGAAACCCGCGAATGATTTGCGACTTATCATAAGGGCAACCCGCGAATACATAGATTCGCGACTTGCATCAACTGAGACTCGCGAGTTGTATAAAAGAAGAGTCGCGAATACAACTCAACATAGTAAAATAGCAAAGTAACCAGCTGGGTATATAGGGAATGTATTTCATCATAAGCCAAGCTATAGTGTTTTGGGCAAACCTCTATCCATAAGTGTCCTTTTGTGTGCCAACCTGAGGGATGTCAGCACTCGGATGGAGAGGTGCCATTCAGGTATATAACAGATGCCCCCTAATGTGTGAGGTCAGAGGGGAACGATGGCGGAAATACATTATAATCTTATCTCTGGAGAAACTTAGAAATCCAATGGAGCAGAGAGAGTACCTGAAACAAATACATAGTAATGTCATATACAAAGTTACATCTGAGGATGCTATGTTCAATTTACTGGAACACTAGCTCCTTTACAATATTTGAGTACATCATATAATACAGGTAAAACCACGTATATTACAAAGGTGGATCGAAGCCACAATACAATAATGATGAGTCTTCAAAGATCTGGAAGCTGGATATAGAAATGGAACATAGTCTTGCGCAACTTAGTTCATGAGTGAGGAACTAAGGTATTCATAAAAGATCCCAAAGAACCAGTACAATCCAAGCCATGTGAATAAGGGTAAGCTGAAGTCGAACATGGAGAGGATTCAACAGTTTGTCAACCAATAGATGATAATTGACAACTGAAGCAAAGGAGTTCACCAATGATGAAAGTGAATCCTAAGGTACGATCGTCAAAACTCTAGGTATTCGTCATCAGGAAATGCTGAAATGGAACCATACTGTGATAAGGAAGGAAATAGATCCTCCAACGGATCACAAGAGTGACTAGGAACTGGGAAAAATAAGGGAGACACAAATAGATAGATAACAGATATAACAGTGATGGGATCAGGCTATAGATCAAACATTGGGAAGAGTCCTTGAACAGTGAGCACAACACAGAGATGACCCAAGGCAGCATACAACGGATAGATAGAACAACTAGACTTATCTGTCATGTAGGAGACATGATCAGATTCCCCAGGTATAATGGACAATAGGAGGAGTCAGAAACTCAAAGTGATAGCTGAACAAAAGTAGACATTGAAACATGGACATCGGAAAACAAAGAGTGCTATGTTCAAGGATGACATGCTGCCATTACTGAAAACAACAGAAAACTTCTTCCTTACCTTCCCTGTTAAATTTTGACGAGTCCAGGAAAGTCAAATTGGTTCCCTCTTCATTTTTTAACAAGCTTGAAGAGATGGGAAAATAATGCTTGATAGTGTCACTGATTCGTGGATTTAATGAGCCCAAACTAGTACATGCTCAGCCGGTGTTTTCACATTTAGAGAGTCTGAAAACTCCAAGGAAGACTCCAGGGGGGTCCTTTTGCATCCAATTTAGGCTCCTAAGGCTGAAAAGGTATAAAACAAACCACAGAAGAACTCTCTTAACTTCCGAAGAAGAAAAGGTGAACCTTTTTCGTACTTAGTCAGGAAGGTCCGAAAAAGGTTAAATTACCACCTACCCAACGCTCCTTCCAGAACAGCATAAAATAGCTTGAGTTTTACGAGTGTGAAGGAAAGCAAGATCACTCGAAAATATCCAATTGGTTACGAGAAATGGGGCTTACAACAATAAACTCGTTGCTTTGTTCTTAAGTGTTTAATGAGCATGACAAAGACACAAAGTACACTTGGAATCTTTTTCATGTTTGGGTCTAGAGCACGAAAAAGAGAAAACTAAGCTCAAACCGGGTGTTCCTTTTCCGTAAATTTAGTCCCTCAGGTCCGGAAAAGTGATAAACCTATACCTGAGAATACTCTTCTCAATTCAAAAGAAAAGAGAGTGATCCTTTCTCGTATTATTCCGCATGGTCCGAGAAAGAGATAACCTACCACCAATGCGGATGCCCGTTCACATATTCTTAATGAGCTTGAATGGACGAGATAACTCGACAGTCAAGTCTATTTTGAAGGAGTCAGACCTGGGCCTAAAGAAACTCCATAAGGGCGGGGAGTCCTATAAAGGGATAGCTTGTAAAAGGAGATTCATAGGAAGCTCTATTTGGCATGAAAAATAGCTATGAGGAAACCCCTGGGCCTGAAACAGTGACGGTATGAGTACCAAAGGATGACAAGGGCATATAAAGATGATACTCATGAAATAAGGACCCTAGCCACGGAAGAACAATGGTAGAGGCAAGGGACTAATGGCTTGGAATACCATAGTCCATGGTGAAATGTTGAATACTAAGGTTAATGTGGAGTGATAAGATGCCAACATGTGTTGGAAATAGCAAAAACCACCCTATAGAAGCAACAACACTTTGTAAAAGTGGATAAACCTGTTCCAAGGCACAAAAAGGGTGATATTAGTGAATTGACATTTCAAACTATATAAAAAGACCCACTTTATGAAATATTATTTCTATAAATAACTTGAAAATTAAAACATTTCTCACCATTTGAACTTTTTGAACCAAAAAGAAAAGTTTACCCTCTACCTTTGATCAATCACCGTGGACAATTGGACCATCAGAATTGGAATCCGTCAACTTCAGGTAATTCTACACCCTAAGCTCGTCAATTTGATCCAAACAAATATTAGATTTGATGTTGAATTTAGTATTTTTCATCATCCCAAACTATTTCAATGCGCATTCGCGGGTTGCTAAGCATAAAAGTCGCGAATACACATTTCATTCGCGAGTTGTCTAACTAGACAGCCGCAAATGATCCGTGACCTGCCCCAATGGACAGTCGCGAATGCTGCGCGATGGGGAAAAACTTTAAAAATATGCAAGATTTTCAAAATTTTATTATGGAATACTGAACTCAATTACTTGTATTTTCCAGGAAAAATATGGTGTTGGAGTGGAGAGAAAGGGAGCATGAAATAATGGATCATGTGGCGCTCCAAAGCGCGCCCACCATCCAAGCATTGAGGACTTGTGGGATGTTGAAATTATTTTGTACATCGCCCATGCGGGAAAATGTCCGCTTACTGGAATTCATGGTCAATTACTGGGATCATGACATGGGGATGTTCAATCTTCAAAGTGAGACCTTAGAGCTTACCGTGGAAGATATATATTTCATTACCGGGTTGTCACAACGGGGGGCACCAGTGAATTTGGAGGGAACTGGCCAGGGCGGGGACCCCTTGAGTGTCCAAAACTATGTTGACATATTCTGTACACCGTGTACGCAGAAGAAGGGAAACAGCGTTCTTATTGCAGACATCCAGGATTTCACACTCCAGGTATTAGCTAGTACCATTGTGAGACTTGCAGGGTCAACAGGATTACATATGGCAACCAAGAATCAAATGAGGGTGGCAGTTGATTGCTTTAGAGGTGATTTCTATGATTGGTGCTCGGGATTCCTCCCCATCATGAAGAAACAACTATCCGACTGTAAAAGGGGAGGACGCAAGAATTTTGGCTATGCAAGCATACTAGTGGCGTTCTTCTTCTTCGAGAGTACCAGCCATGAGCCCTGCTATACCACTACAGGTCAGATCTCCACGTCAGCCAAGGCTGAGCCGGTGGGGAGACATCTTCCTCCGTCAAGGAGGAGGAGACATAGTACACAGCGTTTACGATGATGACTTTTATACATGGTGGGAACGACAGCTGCCGGCGCTGGAGCAGTTTCCATACGCCGAGATGGATTTCCGAGGTGACCCCGACCTTGTCCTCCCTCCAGGAGGAATATGGGGCAAGATGGGTAAGTAATTTTTAATCTTTTATCATTTTCAAATTTTTATGAATTTTCCAATGATAGAATATATACATATGTACAAGTCTTAATCCTATTCATGTGTTAAAATGTAGATATTGGACCAGTCCGCCCTGAAGGGCACCCTCGTATGTTCGTGTGGTCGTTTGTAGGGGGAGACCCAGGATTGGTCCGGGTACTAGAGGGGAAGCTGGCCAGGATGACCCAGCGAGTACCTACGATACGGATTGAGCATATACCTACAGCCATGCAAAAGTTTGTAGTAGGGGTTCTACCGATTTGGCTACGTCTGTTCAGGCGAGTAGCTAGAGCAGTACTTGTATATAGAGATGCGGTGGAGGCTGTCGAGGCCGAGGAGGCTGAGGAAGCCAGGGTGCATAGAGATCATGGGGACCAAGGTGGTCCCAGTGGCCAGGGCGGGCAGGGATAGTTCTAGGGCATTTTGATGGATGATGATCCACATTTTGTGTATTTTGTATATGACGGGATCTACGGATCAGACTCGACCTATCTACAGACAGATATTTTACATATATATATATATTTGGTTGTCGTCTTATTTACAAGTGTTTTTTACATGTTTGTTGTATATTTTTATGAAATATGTGTGAGATGCCAATCCAAAATGTAATTAGCATATGCATCAGTCAATGAATTTTGGTTACATGGAATATGATTGAAAGTAATAATTTCAAAATGTCTTTCCAATAAATGAATTTGCATGAACTGACGTAATAAGGTAGGATTTCGTACCTGATAAGCTCGATTGAGCTGGGAAACTACCAACTGAGAATCCAAACGGACCTCAAGATGGGTAATGCCACGTGACAAAGCATCCCATAAGAGCTCAATAACGGCCCTATATTCAGCAACATTATTAGAAGCAGGACCTAGACAAGCACCTCCCGTGGCAACAAGCTATCCTGAGGGAGAATAGATAACCCATGCTGCCGAAGCTAGGTTACAAGTGTGGCGGCTGGCGCCATCAGCGAAACCTACATACCATTCGGAAGACATCTGCAACAACCAGCAGGTAGTATAAAAAACAAAACTGACAACCTAATGTACATAAAAATACATACACTAATATACAAGAAAAAGTGCTAAGCCTAAGCGTAGTACTTCTTCAGGTAGAGCCCATTTCTAGGCTCAGGAAGCTTATTCCCATCATAATCCACTAATTCATATGTGCCTTTACTCAATACTTTTGACACGACATAGGGTCCTAACCACATAGCCTTGAATTTTCCTGCCCCCAGAGGTTCTTTATCTTGGTCCCAGAGCAAGACAAGTTCCCCTTCAGAGAAAACCCTAGGTTTGATCAATTTATCGTATTGAGCTTTAACCCTATTTTTATGAGCCTGATTAGCAGTCAGTGTATCTCTACGTTGTTCATCAAGGTGTTCTAAGTGTACCATACGTTTCTCAAGCTCAGTCGTATCAGGTAACACATGAATGGATATCTGCAAAGATGGGATTTCGCATTCAATCGGAGTAATTGCTTCCACCCCGTGAACGAGTTGGAAGGGGGAGAAACCTGTAGGAGTCTTGACATTGGTTCGGTAGGCCCAAAGAGCAGGTTATAACATGATGTGCCAATTTGAGTGGGCTGCATTAATAGTACGTTTAAGGATAGTTTTTAAAGTCTTCTTTACAGCCTCAACCTGACCATTTGCTTGCGGATAGTATGGAGAAGAATGTTCTTGTCGAAATCCGAGCATGTTAGTCAGTTCTGTCATCATGTTATTTTCAAAATGACTGCCATGGTCAGTGATAATCACTTTGGGAATACCAAACCTTGCAATAATCTGATTGAAAATGAAGAAATCTGTTGTTTCCCCATCAGCTTTGAAAGTAGGCATTGCCTCTGCCCATTTTGTAAAATAGTCCACAGCGACAATGATGTATTTATGCCCCCCAGCCGAGGCTGGGTTGCATGTCACATAATCGATCCCCCATTTCATGAAGGGTCCTACCGAGACGATGGGAAATGACGGAGCAGGATGTGACCGCATTTTCCTGGTGTAAAGCTGACACGGATGACAGCGCTTCACTGCTTCCACACAATCTTTAAAGATCGTGGGCCAGAAATAACCAGCACGCAATATTTTCTGGGTCGTTGCTAACCCAGATAAATGACCCCCACATGCTCCGCTATGGGAATCATTTAGGAGAATCTCCGCTTCCTCATGAGTAAGGCAGCGACGCAAGACGGAATCTACCCCTCGTCGTTATAATGTATCTCCTATAATGAGGTAGTTCTTTGCATGAAGGCGTAAATTACGTCGTTCCTCCCTAGAGGAAGTGGCAGGATACTTCAAAGTCTGGAGATATATAAGAATATCCCCATACCAAGGATCAGAGGTGGATATTAGAAATATGTGCTCATCTGGGAATGAGTCATCTTCAATCACTACATCTTCTTCGGTGGGAAATTCTGCTATAAGCTCAACAAAAACTAAGGACTTCTTAGACTTAGCGGATTGGAAAACCAAGTCAAACTCTTGGAGAATGACTATCCATTTGTTAAATTTTCCCACAACAATGCGTCAGGATAAAACATATTGGAAAGGATTCACATCCGCCACTACAGTGGTGGTCCTTAGTAAAATGTAGTGCCACAACCTCTGTACAGCATAAATAGCTGCTAAAGATAACTTCTCGACGTGGGAGTATTTAAGCTCAGATCCAACCAAAGCACGGCTAAGATAATAAACGACATGCTCAACGAGCTTATCGTCCTCCTGAACCAGTACTACCCCAATGGTCGACTCCGACGTGGCTAGATACAATATAAAATCCCTAGAATAATCTGGTGGGCGTAATAAAGATGCCGACAGCAAAGCTTTTTTCAATGCCTCGAATGTAAATTGTGTGGTTTCATCCCATACAAATGGGGTGTCCTGTTTGAGCAGGCGCATGAAACCTTTAGTGATCTTGGAATAATTAACGATAAACTTAGAAGAAAGTTAGACTTTCCTTGCAGGCTTTGAAGTTGCCTGAGAGAACGAGGAGGAGGCAGATTTACGATGGCTTCAACTTTTAATGGATCCACCTGTATGCCTCTACTAGAGATAATGAATCCGAGTAATCTCCCTGAATCAACGCAGAATACACACTTGTGGGGATTCAAGTGAATTTTATAATATCTGCATCTCTCAAAGATCAACCGTAAATGATCTGGATGTTGGATCCTCTTATGAGAATGTGCGGGCAGATCATCAAGGTATGGTTCGATAATGGCTTTAATGTCGTGAAAAGCAAAGTTCATGGCTCGTTGAAAGGTTGCCCCCGCATTTTTCAATCCGAAGGGCATCTTCTTATACGCAAATGTACCCCAAGGGAAAATGAAAGCAGTTTTATGTTGGTCTTCCGATTTGATTTGGATTTGATTGTAGCCGGAGAAACCATCCATAAACGAAAACACCTCACTTCCCGCACATGCATCTATGATTTGGTCTATAAATGGTGTGGGGTAGTTGTCCTTAGGATAGGATTTATTGAGATCTCTAAAGTCTGTACAAACACGAATAGTCCCCTGCTTTTTATCAACAGGAACAGGGTTGGACACCCATTCAGTCAAAGCTATGGGATATATGAAACCAACTTTCAACAGCTTTTCAACTTCTGCCTTCACAGCCGCCGCTTTACGTGGGTTCACGGGTCTTAATTTTTGTCGAACTGGCTTGGCATTAGGATAGGTTCGGATTTCATGTTGGACAATAAATGGATCTATGCCTGGCATCTCCTCATATGACCAGGCAAAGATATCACGGAATTCCTTAAAAAGGGCAGTGTACATTGTAATCTCCTCCGGAGAGTAGTTTGCACCTATATAGATGTTTTCCACGACATCTGGGTTTACAGAGATGTTGATAGGTAAAGTGGTGGAAATTTTTGCCATATTCCCCTCGGCAAACACTCCTTCCCTAGGCAAAGGGTTGATAGGTGTATCAACATCTCCTAACAGTCTCACGTGAAACTCTTGGTTTTCTATTCTACTTAGCTCTGGAAGAAAATAGGATCGATGATGAAGATCCTCACATATCTTATCACGTCCACTCATGGCTTCCAGAATAGCTTCATCGGAAGGTAAAATAGTATCTAAGCAATCTATAGAATGCAAAGAGTTTTCCGCCCATGCGGGCAAATAGACCTCTTCCAGATCGTCCGAGACTGTTAGAGGATATGGAATGGGATCAACAGTGGCTTGAGTGATAGCTTGATACGCCACCTCCACTGCCGATAAGGGCACTTCCGGTTCATGGGGAGTTGGGAGAACCCAAGGATCAGTCCTATCGACCACCGTAGCGATGGACTTCCCCACACTAGTAGAACCGATATAGTTAACCGGGGATGGAAAATCAAATGTGCCCATCAATGATGCATACATTCCATCCCCCAAGCTCTGTGTAGTAGGCTTGGCCTGATCAACCAATGGCACAGTGGATTCCTTAGACTCTAAACGGCCTTTTCGGGTAAAATCAAGTTGGTCAACAATAACCAACTTTCCCTCATGTGGAAAAACCACGACACGAAGAACAGCCGATGCAACAGCAGACATTGCATAAGTCCAATTCCTTCCCAGAAGCAAATTGTAGTCCAAAGAAGCATCAATCACTTCTACTTCAACAGACACTACTTTGCTAGCCAACTTAATCTCAAAAGCCGGTAGGATACCATGTGGACGGAAAGACCTTCCATCAAAAGCAATAAGTAAAGTGTTTGATGGGACCAACTCTGGGAATCCAAGAGCTTTCCAACAGGCCAGGGACATAACACATGTAGAGGCTCCCTCATCAACAACTGCCCTTCCAATGGTCTTACCACCATGGATGACATCTATTGATAGGGCTACATGGTAAGGGAGGCGAATTTTGACATCTGATAAATGAAACTTCGCTGTGAGACTCGAAGAGTCCATGCTACCTAAAGCTGCTAAGAGGGCATCCCGCTGAGCGGGACAACTCTGTAGCACCTCCAAAGCTGACATTGCACACGGGGTCTGAGCTAAGTCTTCAACCACGGAGTAGTTGGAGGCAGCCCTATTAGGGTTATGCAAGGTCTTCTTAAAGACACCTTTGGGTATCTTTGGCATTATTTCTACAGGTTTCTCTATTGTGAGAGGGTTGGAAGGTTCACCTACAGCTTTACCCATCTCAGGAGTTTCTTTCTCATAGTTTTTGTTCCTGGTTTGCAACAAAGTCGAGGATCGAACCATATTGATATAATTTGGGTCAGGGGCAGCTTGAGTGCCCCCTACTACTGTAGAAGTTGAAGCAAAGTTCTGTCCTTGGGGAAAAGGATCCTTCAAGACAGCTGGTGGTTGAGTTTTAAGCAGCTTCTGAGCTTGTTCCATAAGGGGACAAAGGTGAGTAAGGTGGTCCCCTTGGCACAACTTAAAAGGGAACTTGACTTTCTTCTTTTCTTTTTTTCCCCCATCAGCATTGTTCGTGGGCTTTGGCTTGTTTTGGTTTCCCTCTCCTTTCTTACCTTTCTTCTTCTTCCCGCCGGGCTGCTGATTGCCCTTCTGAGAAGTTTGTGCAAAAACATTTGCATTTTGGGGAGAGGGGGCAGCCTTTGCTGCCTCCATCGTAGACTGTTTGACAGATAACTGGTGAAGTTTTTTTTTCAAAGACTCTACAGTGGGAGAGTCAACGGATCCAACCACACCATCGGCATGGGGTCCAGGCTTAGGCTTCTCCGCCTCATGCGAAGGCCTCGGTGCCTTAGGGATGATCTCATATAAGATCCCAGGCTGTGAATAAATCAAGTCCAATTGCTGGGCCCTAAGTATGGCTTCTTCTTCACTCGTTACTCCTAATGTGGAAATGTCCTTAGATATGTATGGCAACAGTGATTTAAGGAACCACTCTAATAGAAACTCAGGAGGAATGGTGGCTTTGATAAGGCTCTTTCGCCTCCTCCACTCTTGGATATGATCCGAGATGTGGGTAGCCTTGTTTTGTCTAAAAGTAGACAATAAGTCCGTTCTGAAATCGTATCGGACCGGAAGCTGAAAGTGGCTAAGGAAAGCACTAGCCAAGTCCTAGAAACTATTGAAAGCAGCAGAAGGCAGCTCAATGTACCATTTTCCTGCAGTGCCTGTCAAGGTCCTCTGGAACAGCCTCAACCTCACTGAATCTTCATTCAGCGAATTTGAAGAACACCATAAATGGAAGGTGGTGGCATGTGCCCCAGGATCTTCACCAGCTTTACCTTCGAACTTAGGGATATCCGAGGGCAACTTGGTGGGAACAGGTGGCCACAAGGGGTCATGCCTCACTGGGTCATTCATCAATTTTGATAAATCTGGCAAGTTTAAAGTTGCCAGGAAAGGAAGTTTGGGCCTAACCAGTGCGCTAGATGTGCCAGCTTGGGGATTAGAGGGTCCTGCCCCCGAATGCCCATGGGTAAAAGTGGGGTTGCCCCCTGACACCGGTTGTAAAGTGGGAAGGTTTCTTTGAAACGGATTCCATCCGTAAGCCATAGGATTTTGGGTGGGAGGTGCAGTGTAAGTGGTTCGGGCCGTCCCCATAGAAGCAGGGGTCTGAAAGACTGGAGCAGGTATCCCTCTGCTAAACAATGAAAAGGGAGAGCTCGTATATGGGACCGAAATAGGGGTTTGGAAGCTTTGCCCATAAGAGGTGTTGCTCCCAAATTGCACTCCTACATATGAAGGAGGTGGACCTACATATGGACTGGATGGGGGAATGTGCCCCCCATTCCAAGGGAATCCTTGGACAAAGGCCGAGGATCCTACCGGACCACTCTGGGTAGTATAAGGGAAGGAAGAAGGAATAGTAGGTATACTGGGATCCTAGTAACCATGTCACCAGAAGTACCTCCTATGATTGAGTGAACCGGTGGCTGAACCACCTGGCTGGCTGGAGTCAAAGGTGTAGAAGGAAAACTAGATCTAGGGGCACTAACCAGGGGAGGTAGTACCCCTTCAACCAGAAGGGTTGAGGTGAAGACAAAAGAACTTTCTTTTGCAGAAGACATGACTCTACCCACAGGGACACCTAGCACTGGTAAATCAAAAGGTCTAACCTGAACGATCACCGGATCGTTTAAATCAGTCAAGGGAGTGTTAAAGTTTCTTGCAAACTCGTCAGTCTGCAATTCTTCTATCTCAACTGTGTCGAAATCAAAATGATTAGCTATCAGTTCCGGTTCACCAAGAACTTCACTTATCCCTACCGGTTCAAATGAACCATCAGTGTCTAATCTCCGCCTTTGGGGTAAAGGTGGAGGCTCCAATGTGGTGAGAGGAGGAAGGTTTCTCAACCTTCTTGACCTTCTAACAGGTTGGTCCTCCAGAATTAAGACTTTAACAAATCACACCCTAAGGCCAACTAAACACAAACAAATCCACAGAGCATACACTAAAAAGATCCTAGAGTCTCAAGCAATCAAATCAGGGTAAAAAGATATACTTTCCTGAAGAAAGCTGATGAACAATTACTTGGCGTCCTTGAAGTGGTTCTTAGGCACAAGCGGAGGAATCACCCACCGCCCTTCTACGCTTTCAACAAGGGTTACCTTCCAAGCCCGTTCAAGGTGAACTAGAAAGAACGTTCCAGTTTACCTAGGTATGAACCCTAAAAGACAAGAGACTAAAGTCTACCTTGGCAATACCAACAGTCTGGGGGGACAATCGTCAGCCGAACTCATACGCATGGGCAGGGTAGCTGAGCCCGAAACTCTGTCTAGGACAGAATCCCCAGATGCGCAAAAGTCATGAGTTACGCTTTGACAAGGATTCGGAGGGTTATCTCCTTTATCCAAGCCTCCACACGGCCTAGTGCTTAACTCCCGTTTGAGAGGAGCTTCCCAGATACAGTGATAGAGTCAAGGATTTACCTAAAGAAAGGTCCACTACGTCTGAGTTTATAACTTGTGGGAAGTTTACACTCCCTAGCTCACAAGTCTAGCCTAAGCTAGTAGGTGAAAGGCCCCTAAAAATAAAAACTTACTAGTAAATTTTAATTTATGCGTTTATTTTAGAGGGTTGTTTCTTACTCAAGAGGAAATGGAGTGGTATACTTTATGGTGTTTTGACTCAATAAGAAATAAATGAAATTAAAGGTGTATTCAAAGCAAACTACTACTATAAAACAAACTTCTTTTCATTTTTCAGATATGTATTGATGAATTAAATGCAACAATAAGAGAAACTAAGCCTATATTTTTGTATATTTTGAGATTATATTTTTAAAATGAAACATACACTACTTATGCAAAATCACAATGCAAAAGGTTAACCATGTTTTCTTTTCACGTTTAAAAATACTCAAAAATCTACTATGCATCTACAATGCACTCTACTTGAGTAAACTTGAAACTTATAAACTGTATAAAAGCAAAAAACTGAAGCAAACAGGCTGACAGAACCAACAGACCACCAAGAAGAGAAAGGCTAGGAACCCTAGCTTGGGTGTAAACAATGATAAAAATCACTACAGACTTACAAAGGCAAGTGACAACCAGCCACTGTCAGAAGACAGACTGGAAAAAACAGAGCCCAAGACCCTGATCATTGATCTGGACTAAGACACTTTAACCCACAACCCAAACAGGCCAAAATACTTCAGGATGCAAATAGTAAATAAATCAAGCAAAAGAGACTCAAGGGCTTTCAAAAAGCACTAAGTGCGATCACCTGAGGCATTCAAACAAACTATACAGCATTCTTAAAGAAAATCTTCTCAGAAAATAGGGATTATTCAAAGAAAAGAACAAGCAAACTTTATCTTAAAAATCCCAACTTCCAGGAGTATTCGCGACTATTTATAAGGGAAACTCGTGAATGACTCATGACTGTCCAGTATAGCAACCCGCGAATGCAAACTTGTATTCGCAACTGTTCAGAAGAACAACCCGCGAATGGGTATAATTTTTTTCTCAAAAACAAAGAAAAAACCCAAAGACTTTCAAATGCTGAGGCAAGTAAGAACCGAGATAAAAATCACAAACAGACTTCCAAGCAAAGACTGGTCAGGGGGACAGAAATGACCTACAGCAGTCTAGGCTTCCCCAGCGGAGTCGTCAGTTCTGTTGTACAGGATTATGCACCTAATAACCATAGGTCTGGGGTTACCAACATACTCAATTACTTACAGACAATTGACTTCTAAAGTGCAGAATAGGAAATAGGAGGGTTAGAAGGACTTACTTGTTAAACGAAGGTCAATCCTTGCTTATCCTCTTCCTCTCTATTCCACTTCCAAAGTCTTCAAGATTGCTCCTCTTTCACCTGTCAAGAAACACTCTTCCAGATACAAGATGATTCATGTACATATAAGCAGGTTAGATAAAAGACATATCATACTGAAATATAAACATTTATCAAACCACAAGACATGAAACACATATGGAAGAAGTAATCTCTTTATTATCAATAATGGAAAGAGTTTAGGTTACAACCAAACGTCTGAGATAAGAAATCCTCTGCAACCAAAGGATTCTAAGTTTCACTGCTCCAAAGACTTCTGTAAACAATCCACCAGCATAACTTTGCTCTCCAAGTGTGTGTCTTAAACACCCTCCCCGAGGCCTGTATTTATATGGGTGAAATAAGGCAGTTCTCGAAGGTTGGGGAAGTTGTAGCAGTTAAGGAAATTAAGTTAAATGAGTTAACTAATCTCCAATTAGCGCGTGTTTTATGTTTAAATGTTAAGAGACACATTCGCAGGTATGTAGTAGAGAAACCCGCGAATGATTCGCGACTTATCATAAGGGCAACCCGCGAATACATAGATTCGCGACTTGCATCAACCGAGACTCACGAATGACTCGTGAGTTGTATAAAAGAAGAGTCGTGAATACAACTCAACATAGTAAAATAGCAAAGTAACCAGCTGGGTATATAGGGAATGTATTTCATCATAAGCCAAGCTATAGTGTTTTGGGCAAACCTCTATCCATAAGTGTCCTTTTGTGTGCCAACCTGAGGGATGTCATCACTCGGACGGAGAGGTGCCATTCAGGTGTATAACACCTAGCCATGCTGCCAATGTGCCCTGCAAATCTAGTGTTCCTAGCTCTACACTCAACCCCCGGCAAGCCCTCATGAGCCTTAGGAATGCATTAGGAGAAGTGCGCATGTACTTCATGCTGAGGTCATGACATGATCTTCCTATGTTGCCTCGTGTATTGGTAGTTTCTTCCACTTAAGGAAGTACTCAATGATTTCGCAATTTTACAGTTTCTTTATATGTGTTTCAAGAATTGCTTCAAGTTCTAGTATGAATTTCCCTTCTTCATCAATTGTTGGTAAAGTAGTCTAAATTGGGATCTTGTTTTTAAGCAATAAACATGGAAGACTAGATGTACATGTGAATATGGAGGAAAATCCAGTTTGTAAGCCATATTTCCAATCCTTTGCAATGCCTTGTAGGAGCCATAGTACTTGGGTGCTAATTTATTATTAAGCCTTTAATGATGGCACATTAACCCATATAGTGTGGTGCATTACCCCCTATATTGTGGTGCATTACATATTATTTATGTCAGCTTGGGTTTATTAGTGGGTCTATTAGTTTTTTATTGTACACCTTTGTCTTCTATATATAGGAAGGATATATTCTCATTTTCGTCATCATTATATCTTGTTTTGTCTTGTGTACTCAGTACATTGTGTAAGGAGGTTTCTCCCTCAAATATGATTGCTATTTATCTATGTTATTCATTATTAAGTCATGGATTACTCTCTTCTTTTCTATTTTTTTCTCTTTTTATGTTATTTCTGGGACTTGGTTGCATAACATTTGGTACCAAGGCTCTCTCCTCGGGATTGGCTTCTCCAAAACGAGTCATCTTGGAATTTTCTCTACAACTTTTTTCTACAAGGATTCAAAGATATAGGTTAAAAACCCACTTGTAAAGAAGGTTGTAATATCTCCATCCCAAAATTTAGGTCCTAATACATTATAGTTTCAGATATAATTGTGGAGGAATCAAGGTTGTTTTACTAGTCCAAAACCTAGTCTAAAAAAGGTGTTCTAGGGAAAAAGGTCATATTTGAGGCATCCGATATCCAAATTAAGTGAGACTATTTAAATCCAAAAGAAGATGAACCAAGGTATTTTTGGTAGAATTTTCAAAAACATAAACGGAATATTGGACACGTGGCATACCGTACAAGTTCTCTCTTCTGGATAGGACAAAAATAAGAAGCTTTTGGATATTTGCAATAACTTTTTTTGGCACATAAAAATTAGGTTAGAACCACGTCATTAGAAAGAGGACACATCAGGGTACCACATGCCATAATTTCAGACGCAGACAAGTCGATATTCAAATTTTACCTTAGTTACAAGTCAACCATTAAATATTCTTCCAATCAGGGTTTGAAAAAGGTACATCATTTTATATTTGAATATATTTGGGTAGAATGATCTATTTGTGGTAAACCCTAGGGTGTGATATATATTTATTGTTCAAAATTCCACCAAAAGGAAGTGCAAAGAATCACACTCCACTCAAAACCACATAGGACTCATATTTAACATACGATCAAATGGAAGACATATCATTTAGAGTGTCCAAGCTAGAAGATATGATTAAAGGAAATGCAAAAATGGATGACTTAGTTAAATTGGAAAATAAGATGGCTAGTAAAGAGGATCTCAAAGGGATGGATAGTAAAGAGGATATCAAAGGGATGGATAGAAAATAAGATCTTCAAGACTTGAAGGAATTGAAGAAGGATATAAAACAAAGCTTTATTCCTCATGTATCTACTCAAGAAGAGGATAGGGAGGAAAAAGAGGACTTATTATAGTCACGTCTGGAGAAAATTGAAAAACAGTTGGAGAGTAGGAAGTTGGAGTCCTCAAAAGTTGATGATTAACTACAATATCATGGTTTCAATTCAGGTCCAAGGAACTACTTTATCCCCAAGATTGGCATGAGAAAGCTTCATGGAAATGATCCAATCATGTGGATTTTTCAGATGGAGCAATTATTTGATCTACACCATGTTCCCACTTTGAAAAAGGTAACTATTGCATACTTATATTTAGAACTTGATCAATTTGTATGGTACCAATGGATTTGTGACAGTAAAAAGGAATACATTATCTCTTGGTCTATATTCACAAAATAATTGATTGCAAATTATTCGGATATAAATAACAATGCCTTCTTTAGCCAGTGGGTAAATCTCAAGCAAAAATGTCTAGTTACAGAGCACATCAAGCAATTTCAGCGGCTAAGTCTCAAAGTGAAGAATATTTCAGATGATAATTTGTTATATCTCTTTATTGGAACCTTGAAATATAGCATTCAACATGAGGTGTGTCTCTTTGAACTATCATCCCTAGAGAAGGTTTTCATGATGTCAAGGAATGTTGAAAGTAAAAATATGTCAATGACTACTAGAAAGGCCTTCTCCAAGACATACAGAGAAAATAATGTTCATTCTTAAAAATCGCCACAAAGGTTGACACCCCAACAACTAGATGAAAGAAGAGAAAAGTGATTATGCTTTAATTGTGACAGAAAGTATAGTAACAAACATAAGTGCAGTGAGAATAAATTATTCTACATAGATTGTGAAGAGGAAAAGAAGAGGAAGCATCTCAAGAAGAGGCGACTTCAGAAGAAATAGAAGAGGATACTTCAAAATAAATTACTCCCACCATATCTTGTCATGTATTAGATGGAATTAACTCTCCTAAGTCTCAATATCGAAGGATACATCAAAAAGAAGAAGGTAATAATGTTGATTGACTCTGGTAGTACTCATAATTTCATTCAATGTAAATTAGCCAAAGTTCTTAATTACTTTGTATATCCAGCACACGGGATCTTCACTTAGCAAAACCATGTCATAGTTCCTTCGTTCATGGGATGTTAAAGAATACCCATAATTTCACTAGATATTGATAATTACTTACAAAACTATTTTTGTTGATCCCCCCTCCCAATACATAATTTCAATTTAAAAACCCATGTATTTACAATATATTCCTTATTTTTGCTAGAAACCCCTTTTTATACCCCCATTACCTATAAACCCCCATACCCTATTCCCCGCCCCCCATTGCCTATAATATATTGACCTTACTTTTCACAATTAAAAGCGCCCCTTTATGAATGCACGTGATAAGATATTACTCAACAAGGTGAATCCCTCATGATCCAGCACCAAGGTTTCAAGTAATGATTGCAGATGGAGGAACTATAAATTGCTAAGGGAAATGCCATCATACCCCCCCTATGGGGGGGTATGTATTGAATAGCCCAATGATTTCTATCCAAATGGTTGGTGCTAATGTTTTCTTAGGTTTTCAATGGTTACAATCATTGGGAACATTGGCTTTTAATTTTCAAAAAAATTTCAGGAAATTTTCATGGGAAAGAAAAGAATATGAGTTAAATGGTAACACATGAAAACCAAGCAAGGTGATAAGCTCTAATGGTATGACAAAGTTGTTGAAAAAGGGACATCAAGGTGTAGTTGCACAATTATTCTCATTAGATGTTCAAACCTCAAAGTTCCCTATCTCCCTAGATCTCTAAAGGGTCATTAATAAGCATTCCAAGGTATTTGAATGTATTCCCAAAGGTCTTACACCTATTTGAGACTTTGATCATTCTATCCACTTAATTCCAGGGATTATTCCTCCTAACATCGGACCTTACTGATACCCCTATAGCCAGAAGAGTGAAATTTAGCGTATGTTTGTTGAAATGTTAGAGGCTAACATAATTAGGCCTAGCCAAAGTTATTACTCTACTTTAGTGGTAATGGTACCCAATCTAGATGGATCATGGCGTATGTGTCTTGATTATAGAGAGCTCAACACGATCACCATTAAAGATAAGTTTCCCACTCCTATCATTGATGAATCGTTAGACGAATTACATGGAGCAGTTGTCTTCGCAAAGTTGAATCTTTGTTCTGAGTATCATTAGATTAGAATGAAGGATGAATACGTCCCCAAAAAAACATTCAGAACTCCTAAAGGTCACTATGAATTTTTGGTCTTGTTATCTGGTCTCACAAATGCACCTTCCACATTTCAAGGTTTGATGAATTCTATTTTCAAGCCTTTCCTTAGAAAATTTGTGTTGACATTCTTTGATGATAAATTAATCTATAGCAAGTCTTGGGAAGAATATTTTCAACATGTTGACAAGGTACTACAACTACTAAAGGATTAAGAAATGTATGCAAAACCCCAAAAAAATATTTGGGATAAAGGAGGTAGAGTATTTGGATCATATTGTATCTCATAAAGATGTCAATGTAGACCCTAACAAAATTAAAGCCATGATGGAGTGGCCAATTCACAAAACCTTGAAGAATCTTCGAGGATCCTTAGGTCCAATGGGGTACTACCACAAGTTTGTTCGGAACTATGAAAGAATGGCATCTTCCCTAACAACATTACTGAATAAAGATGCATTTTCTTGGACTCCAGAGGTGACTCAAGCTTTTAAACAACTCAAAGAGGCAATTTGTAAAGCTCTTATTTCAGCGACACCTAACTTCACAAAATCCTTTATTATGGAATGTTATGCTTTAGGAAATGGAATTGGAGCTATACTAATGCAAGAAGGACACCCTCTTGCCTTCACAATTCATACAATAAAGGGAAAGAACTTATAAAATCCCATGTATGAGAAATAAATGTTGGAAATACTACATCCCTTGAAGCAATGTCTCCCCTACCTTATAGGGAGACATTTCAAGGTTAAAACTAATCATGATAGCCTTAAATGCTTCTTGGAACAAAGGATATCCTCAGAAGAGCAAAAAAAATGGGTGAAAAGATGTTGGGATATGACTTTGAAATCATCTAGAAAAATGTGAAGCAAAATGTTCTCACAGATGCAGTCTTCAGGAAAGATGAGGATGTAGAAGCATTACTCTATGTTATATCGATCATCCAACTAGATTGGATAACCGAAGCAAGGGATGAATGAAAAAATGACAAAAAAATATGGACATTCATTCAAAAATTGCAGCTGGATCCCAATGCCTCTAACACATTTAGGTGGAACTATGACTTGCTATGGTACAAGGATCACTTATATCTTGGCAAGAGTTCCTAGGTCAAGAAAAAGGTACTTCTTGAATTCCACTCCTCACTAATAGGAGGGCACTCATGTTTCTTAAAAACCTACCACAAGGTAAAGAAATAATTTTTTGGGATGGTCTTAAAACTGATGTTCAAATATTTGTGACATAATGTTTGGTTTTCCAACAAAATAAAGTGGAAATAATTAAGACCCCATGCCTCGTACAACCACTTTCCATTTCAAACCAAAGGTGGAGAGAGGTCTCGATGGATTTTATCATAGGTTGACCAAATTCTGAAGGAAAGAGTGTCATCATGGTGGTTGCTAATAGACTTACTAAATATGCACACTTTTGTGCACTATCTCACCCCTTCATCACAATCACGGTCACAAATTATGGAGACAGTCCAAAAACTACATGGTACCCCAAATATTACAGTAAGTGACAGGGATCCCTTTTTCACTAGTAATTTTTGGATCGAATTATTTTCTTGTTTGGGTACTCAACTAGATCATAGCTCATCTTATCATCCTCAATCATATGGACAAACAAAGATTGTAAACAAATGTTTGGAAGGGTATCTTTCATGTTTTGCAGCTGATAAACAAATACAATGGGTCAAGTGGTTACCCTTGGCAAAATGGTGGTATAACACTTCCTTCCATACATCATCAAAAATGACCCCATTTATGGAACTTTATGGCTATCATCCACCATCCATCACATATTCACTAAGAGACTCCTCTAAGGTTCAAGAAATGGAAGAGCACATGAAGCATCAACAACAAGTTCTTCAACTCTTAAAGGACAACCTGAATATAGCACAAAATAGAATGAAACAACATGAAGATCAACACCACAATGAATGAAGCTTTAATGTGGGGGATTGAGTGTTTTTAAGACTACAACCATACAAACAGATGTCCCTAAAGAACACCAAGAAGGATAATATTATCACCCAAATACTACAGTCCCTACAAGGTGCTACAAAATATTGGTAGTATGGACTAGAAATTGGAACTACCTACATATTCACGAGTCCATCTAGTTTTCCATGTTTCATGTTTAAAGAAGGTAATCAGTGACAAGCTACCAGTTCAAACGATATTACCAAAAGTTGATGAGGAATGAAAAATCATCTTGGATCCTGAAGAAATCACTGAAACAAGAGCTAGAAAACTTTGAAATCAATCAATTCTAGATTATCTCATTAAATGGAAGAACTTACCCGCGGGAAATTCAACATGGAAAGATGAGTCCTTTATACAACAACATCAATAACTACTTCAGGGTTGAGGAAAACACTTTTTGAAGGGGAGGGGCATGCTAATCCCTTAATGATGGAACATTACCCCATATAGTGTGGCGCATCACCCCCTATATTGCGGTGCATTACATATTATTTATGTCATCTTGGGTCTATTAGTTGTTATTGTACACCTTTGTCTCCTATATATAGGAAGGATATATTCTTATTTCAGTCATCATTGTATCTTCTCTTGTCTTGTGTACTTAGTACATTGTGTAAGGAGGCTCCTCCCTCAAAGAGAATTGTTATTTATCTCTGTTATTCGTTATTAAGGCGTGGATTACTCTCTTCTTGTCTATTAATTCTTCTCTTTTTATGTTATTTATGGGACTTGGTTGCATAAAATTTATTATCTTTTCTTTTTTTCTTGAGGGACATTTGTTTGTATGGTTGTAGCCTCAAAAATACATAATCCCTCACTTCAAATTTATTTTCACTAGAATGTTGATGTACTTGTTGTTTCATCATATTTTTTGTTATATCCAAGTTGTCTTTCAATAGTTGGAGAACCTCTTGTTGGTTCTGTATGTGATCCTCCATTGCACAAAGTGTCACATATTACTGGGAAAAGGGATACTTGTTCAATTTTGTACCATACCACATAATTCATTGTTGCATTAAGAGGGGATGAAGCATATGATATTCTACATGCTTTCCATGATGAACCATGTGTGGGACACCTTTATACAAAAATTATAGCCAACAAAATTCATCATGTAGGGTACTATTGGATAACACTATGCAAAGATACTACAGATTATGTCTTTGATTGTAATTGGTCTTAAAGGATAGGGAAACCTACATAAAAATATGAATTGGCATTGAAACCATAGATATCAATGGAAACATTTGAAAATTAGGGATTATATTTTGTAGGTACCATTGACCCACCATTCAACCAAAAACAACACATACTACTATGCACGTATTACCTAACAAAGTGGATATAACTAAAAGCAATGACGAATGCTAAATAAGACAAGGTTGTAAAATTTCTTTATGAGAACATATTTACAAGATTTTGGGTACCTAAAGACATTGTAATAGATCAAAGACTTCAAATTACATCCAACTTGATTGAATATCTCATCAAATTATACAAATTTACTCCCAAATAGATCTAAATAAATGGATGGTTGTAAGACTTAGTACCCATATGTGTGAAGTAATAATTAATGAAGGTTAGTTTAAACGTTAAGGACAATGAAATTTTAAATGAGACAAGAGAGGAAAATTAATGAATAAAATAAAATAAAATAGGATATAGGAATGGGAATCAAAAGGTTGGCCTCTTGGATTTCTTATTACCCCCATCTCTTTTATAACCTCTTGTAATTTCACTCTCAAAGGGATTTTTTGTTGGTTGGATGGACAAAGAAAAGAGGATGAAAATGAGTCATGAGATGCATTTTAACCAGAGATTGTTGAAATAAATAATTGAGCAACCATTGAATGTTGGTTTTCCCATTCATATTTCTAGGGTAAGACATGGTGTTCATTATGTGTGTTATATATTCTCTTGTTCATTTTTAATTGTTTCCAATGTTTTAATGGAATCTCATGTGTATTTCAATCATTGCCTAGTTAATTTGATGGTATGAATATTCATTCTCAATTGTAATATGAATTTCCCTTTTGTGATTTCACTCTCCTTAGCAATTTGGAGTATGCTAACAACTATAAAAAAACCACTATCCATTCCAATTTGAATTAAGCGGTTAGTGGTTGCCATTAATGGACAATTGCATTGTTTTAGAGTGTTGCTAATTATGGTTTCTAAGCTTATTCAATGTTGAAAATATTTTTCCTAGCTAAACTGAGTTTCTTCTTCCTCTATTTTTTGTCCATGGTCATTTGTTGAGCTTCCATACGAACATGGGTGTTGTAGATAGGTCATATGTTTCCCTTGTGGATACTTGAGCATCATATAGGCCATATGGCCATATGTAGGTATGATAAAGGGATGTTTAATTTTTTTGAGGTTGTGAAAATATGGTTGTGTACATATTTGTGGTTGGTCATGTGAGTTGTTGTGGAGATAACTCAATATTTTGGTAGTGGGATCTTTCCCCACAATTTGGAAACTTATGCAAATATCCAATGGACATATCTTGATTCAAAACATTGGACTATTGGATTGCCTTATGGGATTATTCAATCCTACCTTATGTGATTGTTCACTCTTCACAAATTGTTACATTAACATCATGGTGGTATTACGCTTGGATATGCCTAATCAAAATTATGTTGAGAATGAAATGAAGATAGCAAAAATACTTGAAATAACATAGATATATTGCAAATAGAATAGTAATGCAATGAAACCCAAACTATGTTAATGGATGAAATAGTGGAAACAACCTAATATCAAAAGAAATACAAACTAGCTAGAATGTAGAAAACTTATTTCTCTGAAGAGTTGTGGGTAAAGGTTACTATAATATTTTCTATCCTCTATGCTCACCTACATCCATCCTCTTCACTCTATGTATGCAATTTTATCTTCTCAATGCTTATTCAGGTGATTTCCTTGGTCTGGTAATTAGTTATAGAGAAAATATCATGAACAATTTACGTAGTGTAAAAATATTCTTGTAAAATGTTTAATAGAATCCAAAGGAGATGAGAGGATTGGTGAAAATATAATTGACATTACTTATGACCATAGAAGGAATGACTCTTATAATTGTCAAAGAAGTATATTCATCACACGCTTCCATAACTACCTGAGAAGACTTTTCCCACCAACCTTACACATGCATTCCATGATTGAATCTAATAAGTCGAAAAGAAGTAATTGGATCATTTAAGGAACATGGAAACAAATGGATGATCTCTAAGGATGACACTTGGAAAAAGAGGACTTAATATCCATAAGCTCACTTTCCTCTTTCCCTCTAGTGTAATCATAACTCCTCTAGTTCACTCTACAAAGTCATTTGGACCAATTTATTATTTTCAAACTTAATATTTACATAGCTTTTGATTCATCATGGCAAGCCAACCACATGGCCCAAATAGAAATAATTACATAATATATTCCTAACCATTGACTAGTCAGGTCTTGGCCTTAAGCTCCACTCTAGGAATCCATACTAGCATATTTATATCATTTACATAATTTGGTTTAATACATTCCAAAGTCAAAACTAGAGGTATTATAATTATAACGATTAGTGGCTATAAAGGTTTAAATTGTTCTGTGTGTTAAACGTTATATGTTAAAAAGGTTACAAGGGACAAGCATTATATGAAGTAGATTCATAAAGGTTAGGTGTTGGGGGTGACATGTTATGGGTTGTAGGGATTAGGTGATGAAATGGCTATAATATTATTGGAATGATATATATGTTAAAGTACCAACATAAAGCCAATTATTATGTAGGTTATATGTATATACTTTAAATATTATAAAATTTACGAGTTACAAAGATTAGTCATTGGGAGTTAAAATGTGTTATGGGTATTAATCGTTGTGGGTGAGAGGCCATATGAGTTATGAATTAGAGGTTACATGAGAAATAAGTCTTAGTATTTATAGGGGTCATACATTATAGATTATATCTCAAAGAAGTTAGGGGTTAGGCCATAGGATTTAATATCATAGAGATAAAGTGCTATGTTGGTTGTAGTTGTTATGGATTTGAAGGGTTAGGGACTATAATAATGATATGTGTTAAATATTATAGGGGTTACGAGAAAGTGGTTAGGGTAAATTGGGATTATAAGTATTGCATTAGATAAGTGTTAGAGTTTTTAGAGGATACAAATTATTGGCTATAAATATTAGCTAAAGGTTATTTTATTAAGGAGTTATGGGTGGAGGGTTAATAAGGTTGATTTGGATAGTTATTAGTTTTTATAAGCATGTATTTTACTTGTGATATGTATTACAAGGTTTAGGGTTAGTTGTTATAAGGATTAGGGTTGATATGGGTATGATTTTAAGGGTTATATGGGTTGGATATTATGGGTTTTAAACGTTAGTTGTGTAGTGTTATAGGGGATAAATATTGTAAAGGTTTAGGATTTATATGGGTTAAGTGCCATAGCGATTAAGGGTTATATGGGTCATAAAGATGAGGGGTTATAGAAATTAGATAAGTTTTATACTTGTTAGGTATTATAGAGATTGGGGTTTACATGGATGTGGGAAATATGTTATCAATGTTTTGGTTTATATAAGTAATGGGGATTATGGGTTGGGGTGTTGAAGGTTTATTTTCTATATGGATTAAATAGTAGAGGTTATAAAATTAACATGGGTTTAAAAGTTACAATAGTTAGTATTTAAAGGATAAGAGTTGGGGGTTAAAGCTTATATGGTTTAAGCATTATAAAAGTTAGAGTTTAGTGGTTTTATGGGTTGTGAGTTCTATATGTTAGAGGTTGGGTGATAAGGATTGTTCCTATGAGGGGTTAGGACTGATAAGTGTTAAAAATAATAATGATTGTATAAATTATGGGTCAGGGGGTTACAGTTTATAATTTTTAGGGGTTATATTATATGGGTCAATTAATATATATACTAGCCAACAATTTTAGGTAATGATGGTCATTTGGTTAGCTAGAGGTTATACTTATTAGGGTTACGGGTTATAGGGATGAGGTGATGAAATTGCTATACTATAATTAGAAGTATATATATGTTGAAGTACCAACATAAAGGAAACTACTATTTAGTTTACATTTATAGAGTTTTAAGATTCTAAAAGTTACAAATTATAAGGATTAATTATTGGGAGTTAAATGGTTTAGAATAATTGTTTACCTTCTTTGAAAATTCATTGCAAGATAGCTAATCATTTTCCATTATCACTTGAGATTGTTGCAGGAATGAGATTTTAATAATGGTCTATTGCTCATAAAAGAAATAACATATTTTAGTTCAAGAAAGAATATCATTGTTTCTAGTATTGAATACATCTTTATTTCTTTCATTTATTTTATTTTCAAGTATTTACAATTTCTCAAATTTTCATTTACTATTTGCATTGAGAGTAGCAAAGTGCTTTGCATCCCAATATGGGGAAGGTGTTGTCACATAAGTAACATAACACTACAAGAATAAAAAGTACTTAAAAAAATAAAATATTGGTTCACCGAGAGTAGCAAGGTGTTGTACATCCCAATATGGGGAAGATCTTGTCACATAAGTAATGTAACACAACAAAAATAAAAAGTAGTTTGAAAAATAAAATCTTGTTGGCCCATGAAATAAAAAAAATTAAAAAATCTGTGTTGGCTTATAAAATAAAAAATTAAAACTAACATAAATGCACCCAAACTTATGTGTAATTTTTTCTAAAATGTAAAAAAGTTTAAAAAAAATAATTACAACTCAAGAAATTGGATCCCTCTCGATGCTAGGTAGATCCAAGTTTAAGATGGATTTATGTTGGGTATACACCATTTGTGCATACACTTCACACCCTTAATCAAACATCACTTGGGTCAAGACCCCAAGTGGAGCCTAAGAGAAATCTCTAATTGAACACACTAAAATTCTTCATTTGAGGATGAAAACAACATTTTAGTTAGGATAGTACTCTAGGTAAATGCGAAGTTGAAAATTTCTACTGGAAAATAATGAAAATATGTACATGGAGGTGGATCTCATCCTATTAGAAAATGCAGTATACTAAGTGGGTGGAAGAGGATATGACAATGGAGTTTTCAAATACAATAGAAAATGTGCGCACTAAACAAGAGGTTGGTCATGATGATATTACATGCAATGAATACTTTGAGACAATTGTTGTTTGTGGATGTTTTGTATCTTGTGCAAAGAAGGAATTCAAACATGAAATTGTACATAAACAAATTCTGAATTTTTTTCCTAATCATTTAATTGTTGTACTAAAAATAATTATTAGTACTATAGGATCCAAAGGAGGCCATGGACATAGATCAATTTATTTCATTAAATGATGGCTTCATGTACACACATATTACATTAACTTATGAAATGTCGTCAAATGAAATCTTGTCCTCCATCCAATATTTATCACAATATATACACATTATACAATTTATTATCCAATATTGGAAAAAAATAATGCACGTTGTTCATTATTTCGGGTCAATAATGCAATTGGAGCAAATGCAAAATTGAAGCGTTGTAGTAGAAAACAATGAAAATGTGTACATAGACATGGATTTCATAGTATTCAATCATGTGTTCAGTACTGGGTGGAAGAGGATATGACAATGCAATGTGCATATACATTAGGAAAAGAGTGCAATGAACAAGAGGTGGGTCATGATGATACTGCATGAAATAAATACTTGAGAAAATTGGTGTGTGTAGATGTTTAGAATGTCATGGAAAGGAAGTATTCATACAGGGAATTGTACAAAGACATTGCATAAAATATGACCTTAAAGTGGGTATTATGCCTCCTACCATTGATTCAAATCCAATAGGAATTGTGGTAAGGAATTCTGAAATTTGATATAAAACATATGTATAAACAAGTTATTTACATTTTAATTTTATTTGAATAATAAATATTTTTCTTTATAAATGCTTGAAAGAGATAGTTTGTGGTTTAATGTTTCCTGGAGAAATGACTTCTATCCTAGAGGGTGATGAAAATTTTTCAATTGATACATATAATAAGAAGAAGTGCACATATTGTTGATTTTTGTGCAAATATGTTGAGCTTGATCTTTAAAACTTTGATTGCAGAAATATAGAGCACATGAAGTCAATTTAAACAATCACATAAGCATGCACACATAAAATAACATATATCCTAGGGAAAACCCTCAAAATAATGAGGATGAAAAACCCTAGCAAATCTTCAAAGTATAATTATGATAGATAGCAAAGAATGTCTTTTACAACAACATATTGCTTTCACCACCCGAGGTGCAAGATAAGAGAAAATAGACACCCCAGGTGTAGATACTGAGCAATAGAGAAGAGAGATCAAGTGTATGAACTTGTAATGTGTCCAAGACATTAATAAATAGTAAGAATCAGTGCCATGCAATATGTAGTGAATCTTTGCATGGGGAATAGTGCATCACACACAAAAATAGCAATTTTCCTTCTTGGAGAATTGTCATGTTCTTCGATTTCTTCAATCCTATATAACATGATGTGAAATTCCTTTCTTATTTGACATTAAATAATTATTTATTGTCTTTAGAGTGAACTCGCCTTATAACTAGAAGTAGGATCACTTAGTTAGTATTATATCTTAAGTGCCATCATGCAATAATTGTAACTAAAGTGTCATTACTTAAGTGTTGGCTTTTAACTTAAGTGTCATCCTTTAGTTTAACTAAAGTGTTGTCATGCAAAATACTTTATCTAACTAGTTCATTTTTATTAACTCTTTAGTTAACTATCTCTAACTGAAATCATGTTGATTGATTTATTGAAATGACCATTATGAGTTCTCCTTTAATTAATCGATGCAGACATTGTTGCTTTAACTAAATCTTAAAATATATAATTGAGGCATACATTTTTACTTTATCTGGAGCTTAACAATATTTAACTGAGGAATACATTGTTACTTTAACTGAAGCTTTAACAATTCGAGTTCACTTTAGTCAACGAAAGTCTTCTCATGAGAAATTTAAAATTCTCTTTGTTCTCTGTGCATTTATCTTTATCTTTTATCTTATTTTCATGGTCAATATGTGCTAATTTTAATTTATCTATCATATCATATTATACTAATAAAAATTTTCTAATGCTATGATCATATTATATTACTTTGGGACCAAGTGATCATATGCTAAAGTAATTCACTCTAGAGGTGGCTAGACTCTAGTGGATACTTAATAGCTTTAACCGTCTTGAATGACCATGTTTAGTAATACATCGCAAAACATTAATGCTTCAAAATGCAAAGCATCTATACACTGGAGGTCCACCTCAACACATGAGGATCCTACTTGACACACAAGTCCTTAGCCTTGTCCAATAAGATTGTAGGACATCATTACTTTGAAATATCAAATAATTCACCTCAACGTACGAGGAATAACCTTTTACACTAAATTCTTAGTCATTCTTGAGTCCAACCCAAGAATTGTACTCCAATTTTCCTTAGTCCTACTCAGGAACCCTACCACAACACATGAGGCCCAATCTTGGCTGCATAATATTGGCTTGGAGAATGAATCATAATGTTGTAACTTTAACATTCCCTCTCAACAAGGGAGGCATTCTCTACCACACCAAGATGGTCTCAGAAGTACCTGTATGTCATCACTAATAGAGGATTTCTTAACACATCTACAATATGATCATTAGTAGTAATGCACTAAAGGTTTACTACACCTTTATAGACCATGTCTCTGATGACTCGATACTTCATTTCAATGTATTTCAACTTATCATGAAACACTGGGCTTTTGGAAAGCTTGATGCAACTTTGTTTTTCATAGAGAATTACTATAGACTCAATATTTTAACCTAGAAAGTAGCTTCCCAATCCACACTACTTCTCGACAGGTAGTACTAACCACAATATACTTTTCTTCTGTAGTACTAGTTGAAATACACTTTGCTTTTGTAGTAGTAGCCATAATACACTTTTCTTCTATAGTACTAGCTTCAATACACTTTTCTTCTGTCATATTAGCCGCAATACATTTTTTATTCTATATTACTAGCCACAATACACTACCACCCCAATTGGAGTTGGAATAATCAAGTAACTTTACCTCACGAGTCACCACTGGAGGCCAATCCACTTCCATAAGCAATAGTACCTTAAAGGTACATAAGAACATCCTTAATGTCTATTTCTAAGCTCAGACATGATCTGACTCACAATATAACATATAACATGTTTACTATGTATCAAGTACATTATGGGACCAATGAACTGTTTATAATTGGTAGCATCTATTGGATCATATCCAAAATATGACTCATTGTAGTTTCTTCAAACTAGAAACCATCAGAGAGTCATGGATTTGCAATTCATCATATCAAACCTTTGCAACACATCAATTGTGTGCTTTTGTTGCAAAAGAAAAAATCTCAAATTTCCTTTTCCAAACTTCAAGAAAGTAATGCTTAAGACTCAAGTCTTCAAACTCAGAAGTGAGCTCCCTCTTGCACCAAGCTATTTCATTTGTTCCTATCCAATAAGGAACAAAACATAAACATAGAGAACCAATACCAACGATTGATTCTTCACAATATTGAAGTATAGGTTTGGATCAGCTTCGCTCTTAGAGAAACCCAATCTCTGAATATATTTGTCAATCCTCAAATTCCAAGCCCTCTAGTCTTAATTAAACCCATACAAGGATTTCTTCAGTTACAAACATGGGACTCCTTCCCCTAAAATACAAAATCCCCCCCAATTTGTTGTATGTAAACCTCTTCCTCGGCCTCACTATTGAGGAAGGAAGTCTTCACATATATCTGGTGAAGCTTCCATGCTAGAACATATGCAAGTGAGATCATATATTGAATAGTAGTGTACCTAGCCACAAGAGAGAATGCATCATCATGGTCTATACCTTCTTTCTGAGCGAAACCTATGGAAAAGATTATAGCCTAATGTTACAGAGAAAATTTCCTATGGCTTGGGGTAGACCACGACAGACAGGATGACACTAGAAATAAACTCATTTCAAACCATGCCAAATATATAAATGAAACAAACACTAAGGGACAAGAAGCGTACCTTATTCTGGCCGATTGAAGTAGATACTCATTGAGAATTCAATCAAAATTGCACGTACACATTGTCCTCAACAACAACAAGATATACAAGCATGATATATGTAACTAATCTAGCATGTTACATTCCACCATATAAACAAAGTAATTACATCCATGGATAAGAATATTCATAATTGCACAAGTAATGGACAAGAAATGGATATTTCTATTAAACTGAACAGAGATAAAAATGAAAACCTCTGTCGGCACCTCGTCGAAATAGAGAAACTGAGTGCCTCCACTTGGGCCTCCACCACTTCAATCCTCCATACAAAGGAAAGATCACAAAGATAAAGGAAATCTTGGGAAATAGCACTAATGGCTACTTCAAGGACAAATGGATGCAGACTCAAGCATATAAGAATGTGGCACAATTTCACTGTAATAGATTTATTCTCCAAATCTCTCCTTCTCTAATGCTTCATAATAGCTCAATATATAGCCCCTCAATGGGAAGTGAAGCATCGAAACAGAGCGTTTTCTAGCATATGGAAGGCCAAGGATCAAGTCATTCGTTACTTAATGGGGAAAACTCCAAATATTTTTATTTTTTGAGTATAATTCTTGATGTACACGGGTGATAGTGTTGCAAGCTATGTATACACGGGTTTTAGACTTGTGACCCATGTATATATACCAAAATGTGTTTTTAAGGGTTCCACTGGAGCATCACGGTAGTAGTGAGAAAATGGAGGTAAAAGGAGTCTACATAAGGACATTGATAGGCCATCAAAGCATGATGTATCAGGCATGGAAAATCATGATATAACATATTCCCCCTAATGACTGAGGTCAGAGGGATACACTATGGCCAAAATACATTATAATAGTCCCAGGAGTGGGGTAATATAGACACGGGTGGAAAAAATTGACCACTCATCAGTACAATACAATGGTAGATCTCTACATATGACTACAGATATCTAGTATACATAGAAGTCCCAGATACATAATAGCACAATGTCCATGAATAAGCATGATAAACATATGTCATGAGTGTTCATTGCCATGTATAATATACAGTGAAATAAGGTATCCATACTGAATGAAAACATCAAATGGTACATTGTATTTTGGTCATGATAATTGTAGACTCATAGATACTTGCATGATCAAGGAGGTAGCATATATGGAATTCCACCAAGATCGAAGGTCTTCTACACAAATCGATGCTAGTGCATGTCCCATCACACAAATACAGTTTCCAAAGTCAAACATGATGGATCATCATTTGATTACTGGTCATTGATGTATACCATTAACAAACGCGAGATATCCCATCGATAATTAGAATAGGAATCAAGGTACAAAGTGAAAATAAATAAGTGTGAATAGATGTGTTGAGGCCAGACACTTGCAAGAATACATCGATCAGGGGAAATTGATGTATTCCCAAATATGTCGATGGCGAGAGAACCTACCATTGATGACTTCAAGTTTCAAGCCACTCAATGGACTCTAGATCCCTATTCTGAATAAATCATCTGAAGTCGATGGAACCAAATCCGTAGGAAGGAGGGAATTAAGGCATCCCCCATCAACCAACACGAGGTACACATCAACGCTGGATAGTTTGGAAGAAATCGTACGAACAAGATGTGCATGAACTAGTAACAAATGTATCGGGAATGGTTGACTCAAGATAAAAATTCCTTGGAATAAGAGAATAAGGCATATGAAGACTCATAGGCAACATAGAATCAAAATAGATACTCAGAAACCTCTGTGACACAGGGGGCATTAACAATGGATCCATAGGGATTTGAAGCATAAACAGTCAATGGAGATAACTCATAATAACGAGTACAGCTCCTAAGGTCATACTAGTAACCCAACCATTGGAAGAATGGACTGTCCTCTATTTGAAGGAGAAACGACACAACAACTACCAATAGAAAGTGATATCATATCCAGTCCAACTTTTTATGTTTTATGATTTTTTTGGTCTTTTCATATTGAAAAGTGTGAAAAAGAATAAAATTGCTTATAGTACAACAAGGAGGAAACGAATGTACCAGGAAAGAAAACTAGTTCCAAACAGTGGAACATACCTATGCTCAATGCAATGAAGCATATGCAGGATAAGGACACTTGAGGGGATGTTTCCTCCGAGCATGGGATAATCAAGATGCAAAAGATATATGAGAGGCTCTGCATGGCTAGGAGTAAGACAAGCTCTGGTTATATGGCTTATAAAACTGAAGCATGGAGTCAGCGTAAAGCTCAATACAGAAAGCAGATGCATGCAATGCAATCACAACTTGATACAACATGAGAGCCCCTATAGGATATGGCCAGCATAAAGTTTAAGAAAGTGTATGAAGTTCTTGCTCAAAGAAATTATGGGACTATAAGGGACTCCCATAGCTATGAGAGGATGCTCAACATGGGAACCAAATGACAAAGTGAGATATAACTAGGGAACCCATGATTAGGAAAGCTATACCACTTATGTAACACCACTTCTAGTAGCAGTATGAAGGTTATGTGACATCACGAAGTGGGTTCGTACCTATAGTTAAGGCAACATCATAGGATAATGCAGAATGCATACAAAAAATGGTGCTATCCTATATGCTAGTTTAGTATTATACCTTCCATGGGCATGAACGAGTCAAAGTCTCAGAAAAATTTCACCCCAAGGGGTTCCTACACAATAATATTAGGAAAACAACTAAAAATAGTTAGTAAGAAATCCAAAGTATAGGAAAAGTGGGTAAAAATTTTCATAAATAGTAAAAAACTGAACTTTTACCACACCATTTTTTTTTACCCACAATAGTGCATATTGAGCTTATCGGACCTCGAGATTTCAAACAAACATTCCAGGAGCTATGGGATACGGAATCCACAGTCGTCAAGACCGAGTAATCCATAATCACATTCTCTACGCATTCAATGTCTTAACTTTTGATTTTTAGTGGTGATTTTTCGAGCATGAGGAACCCAAATATAGGAATCCAAACCCACGCGGGTCACAGTTCATCAGACTGCATATAGGGTCAAATGTACATGGGAAAAGCAAATCTTGTCCACGTACATACACACCTGTCATAAGAAATAGTCACATATGGGGTCATAGATATCTAAATCAATGGTGAAAACTCATAAATTATTGGTTTTTCTTGGAAGGATGGTTTTGGAATGGAGAGAACGTGAGCATGAATATGTTGATAGGGAAGTTCATGGTGATATAAAGGCTCAACAAACCTTAAGGAGTTTTGGTTTTTATAAATTTTGGAACCTTGGAGGTTTGAGGGCCCAACCAAGACTCCTTAAGATGTTCATAGATTACTGGGATCCAAACATAGAGGCCTTCATGTTGGATGGTATTCCATTGAGACTAGAAGTAGAGGACATCTACTTGATCACAGTTCTATCCTGCCGAGGCAAGTTAGTGAACATATGAGCTCATGGAGTAGGTAGAGGAATCACTATTGAGGATTACATAGCTGTGTAGCGGCATTCCTGACACAAAAAATCGGAAGTCAAGTTCCAGTGAACCGTGCTATCTAGAGTCTCAGTCTCAAAGTGATAGTTTTGGTATTGGAAGAATAATAGGTTTGGCATTGTTTCATCAAGTGTCACGGCCTCTCATGTTCTACTCAGTAGAGTGCATGAGACCTGTGGTATATGAATGGAGCACATAATTATTGAGCACCATGAAACAACAATTGATTGACTGCAATATGGGTAGGATAAAGAACTTCGGTTATGCTAGCATTCTGAGCACTTTCTTCTTTGTGAGTGTACCGAGTCTCAGCCCTAGAGTTGAGGTCCCTCCTCACAGTCTATGGGATCCATCCCACTCCTTTCCCACTTGAATTATTCCACTGGTGGCAGTGACATGTCATCATTATATATGACTATCCCTATGCAGGGATCAAATTCTGTGTAGATCTTAACATGGCACTACCACCAGGGTCCACATATGGAGATATTGTTGGATCCCATTTGTGTGTTTTTTTAATTAATTCATTTTTTTGTATTTTTTATATAGATGGAAATCAAAAACATGTTTTTGGTGATATCAAGTACTAACATTAGGTTTATGTATGTAGACGTAGTTCCACGACGACCGGATAGTTTCCCTCAACATCAGACGGAGGGGACGAGGTGATGAGATGATCGGTGTTGATGCCAAACAGATGCTACAAAACATACATGGTAGCATTTCCCGACTGACACACAAGATACCCATGACGCAAGTTGAGGACTTTCCCAAGGCTATGCAGAGGCATGTAATTGGGGTACCCCATTCGTGGGTTAGGGTATTCAAGAGGTTGGCCAATGCAGTAGTGTGTTATAATGATCATCACCCAAGCCCATGGGCATAGATTCCTAGATGGACATTTTGTATCGGTCGTGTATACTTTGGTGGCTTGAAGCCCCCTTTTTTTTTTTGCCCTGAGAGGCGCTCTACAACCCAGTATAAGCGAGATCTTGTAGCGTTATGTGTAAGATCTTGTAACATTTGTCCATATTATGTTGTAACATTTGTTACTAAGAAAATAATAAAAAATAAAATTTTAATTATCCCCCAAAATAAATGTTGGCCACAAAAACAACCTAATATGAGGGAGATGTTGTAATGTTCCTACCTAACAAAACAATAAAAAAATAAAAATTTAATTATCCGCAAAAAAAATGTCGGCTAGAAAAACAACACAATATGTGGGAGATGTTGTAATGTTCCTACCTAACAAAATAATAAAAAATAATAAATTTAACTATTCGCAAAAAAATGTTGGCCTTGTCCTAAACAACCCATGGTTTTATTGTACATTGTTTAGGAGGGCCTTGCAAATGGTTTTGGTTGTTTAGGAGGCCTTGCACATGGTCTTAAAACCATTTGCAAGGCCCTCCTAAACCATGTACAATAAAACCATGGGTTGTTTAGGAGGCCTTGCACANCTAACAAAATAAAAAATAATAAAAAATATTATATGTCGGCCATAAATCATATTAAATAATAATAATAATAATAATAATATATGTGGACCATAAATAATATTAAATATTAATAATAAAAATATTATATGTCGACCTTAAATAAAAATATGTGTCTTTTGGTTTGAATCAAATCAATAGCTCTTTAAGTGCAATACTTAATAAGAGGTTTGCACCTTGAGAGATTTGATCCCTCTTGGTGCTTGATAGAGCCTAGGGATCTATGCTGGTATTATGGCATTTTGTACTATGACACCATTTTTGAACTCTATTTAGAAATAAAATATTCTAGTGATCGGTTTGAGATACTTACACGTGTTTAAAAGTGAATGTTTTTAATGTGCATGCTTCTTTATTGACGTTATAAGTGCCAATCTAACACGTAATTTGCATATGAATCGAGAACATGACTATAAAGTCTAGGTATCTGAACGTATGTAATGTAATCAAATTGTCGCTCCAACAATCTTACCCTCTAGAACCTTTGCAACAGTGTAGGATCCCCAATACAGTACAATCCATTTAACTGTGACATGACTAACTGCAAGTCAAGGAAGACTTCAAGAGATCGGATACCATTGGAAATGGCATCGTGTAATAATTCGATCACGACACTATATTCAACAACATTGTTTGACGATGTTCGGAGACACACACCTCCCGAAGACACTAAATGATCCTCAAGTGTATAGATAACTCAGGCAATCAAATCTAGGTTCTGGGTGTGGTGAATGGCACCATCATCGAATTCTAAATAAATCAAAGATTCCATCGACATCTACCACAAAAAGGAAGCATGTCAACAAACCGATAACACTATAAGGGAACCAAAAACAACATACGCAAATTATACAGTAATATACAAGATGTCAGCCTTGGTTGAAGTTCAAGTGTAGTATTTCTTAAGATAGAGACTATTTATAGGCTCCACCAATTCATTTCCTTCATAATATTCTAGCCCATAGGTGCCTTTCTCTAGGACAAGTTTTACCACATAAGGCCCATGCCACATGGGATTAAAATTTCTTGCCCCTAACGGTTCACTGGATTAATCATACAAGAGTACCAAGTCACCTTCAATAAACTGACAGGGACAGACAAAATTTTCATACAGAGCCTTAACAGGATGCTTATTTATCTCTAGATCCACTACGACATCTCGACGTTGCTCATCTAGGTGCTTTAAGTGGACCAAACGCTCTTCTAACTCAGAAGTGTCAGGAAAAATCTCTATGGCTAACTTCAAAGAAGGAATTTCACATTCAATCAACAATACTAACTCCACCCCATGTACTAATTGATATGGAGAAAACCCAGTGGCAGTATTAAGTGCAGTTCGGTAAGCCCACAAAGCAAGGTAAAGTATAATGTTTCCATTCGTTTTGCTTTGCATGATGGTTCTTTGTAGAATAGAATGAAGGGCTTGTTAACAAATTCAACCTGGCCATTCACTTGGGGGTAGTATGAAGAAGAGTGTTCTTGTTTATACCCTAGTTTCAAGGCTAATTCTGCCATCATCTTGTTTTGAAAGTTCCTGCCATGGTCAATGACAAGTTCCTTCGAGATTTTGAACCGAGTCATAATCTAATTGAACAAAAAATGAGCAGTCATATCACCATCATATTTAATTGTAGGCATAGCCTCTACCCATGTTTTGAATTATTCCACGACCACTATAATGTGATTTTCCCCCCCAACCGAAGTTGGGTCACAATCCATAAAGTCCACCCCTCCGAAGTTGGGTCACCATCCCTTGGAGACTTTAAAGGTATCTGATTGTGTGAGGGGGAGACAATCGTAATATTACCTCAACCTTAAGAGGGTCGAGCCTAATCCCCTCCTTAGATATGATAAATCCTAATAAACGATCCACTTTCACACAAAAGATGCAATATTGATGATTTAACCGAATTTGATATTGATGACATCTTTCAAAAACCAAGCACAAATGACTTGGATGATCCACCCTCAAATGAGAGTGAGCAGCTAAATTGTCCAGATAAACCTCAATAATATGCTTAAGGTCATGGAAAGCAAATGTCATGGCCCACTTAAAAGTAGCTCCGGCATTTTTAAGGCCGAAAGGCATTTTTCGGTACGCGAATGTACCCCAAGGACAAATAAATGCAGTTTTATGTTGGTCCTTGGGTTTGATACGGATTTGGTTATACCCTAAAAATCCGTCAATAAACGAGAATACTTCAATCCCAACACACTCATCCAAAATCTGGCCAATGAATGGTGTGGGGAAATTATCTTTTGGACAAACCCTATTCAACTCTCTAAAGTTGGTGCATACACAGAAGGTACCTTGTTTCTTATCGACATGAACGAGATTGGATACCCATTCGGTTAAGGGAAATTGATAAATGAAGCCATCTTTGAGCAACTTCTCTATCTTAGCCTTAATGGCAAGCACATTGCGTGGATTAATTTCACGTAAGTGTTTTTGAATAGGTTTAGCATTTGGGTATGCTTTGATTTCATGTTCAACAATGCAAGGTTCGATTCCTGGCATTTCATCATACGACCAAGCAAAGATGTCATGAAACTCTTTAAAAATTTTGGTGTATATTTTGATTTCATCGGGTGAGAAATCAACATCGATGTAAACATTCTCGATTTTACTAGGAACCCCAGAAATGTTAATAGGAATAGTAGGAGATAAATTTTCCATGTCCCCATCAGCATATATGCCATGAGTTCCTAATGGGATCACGGGATGACCAAATTTCTTGCTCAAGGTTGTCCTAAATTCATTATGCTCGATCCGTTCAAGCTCCAGGAGGAAGTACAATTGATGATGCATCTCCTCCCAAGGTTTTTCTGGACCAATCATGGCCTCAAGAATTGCTTTGTCAGAAGGAAAAATTTCGTTGAGGCAATCATGTGGCATGATGATGTAACCTTCAAAGTAGGCAATGCAAAGAGTTCCTCCTCTTCCGTCCATGAAGAGGAATGACTAGGGTCCACAATAGGATCATGTTTAGCTTGATATGCAGTCTCTACTATAGACATCGACATTCTCATCCTAGTAGGTCTAGCATCTTCATTCGAAGTACTCGGATAGGGAAGAGTCCAAGGGTCATCCAAATACATAGTTCAAAATGGGACCGAAGTTAAATGTGATGAATCACTACCAGGAGTAGAGCTAATATCTAAAATTGGTACTGAAATATTAAAGTTTCCATTAATGATGGATACATTCTAACACCAAAATTATCAGTTGCTGGATGATAATTATCAATGGTCGGGATGGTATTTCCCAACGATGCAGACGAACTAGAATTATAGAATGATAATTGATCGATTGTGACAATTTGATCCTCAAAAGGGAATCACACTACTGGAAATATGAATGACATGATCACTTTCATAACATAAATCTAGTTCCGTCCCAGTAAAAGATTGTAGTCGAGGGGTGCATCAACCACCTCAACTATTAGGATTTAATGAGCATTTAAATATAATAACTTGCAAGAAGAATAAATTAAAAAAGCAAAAATTAAAGATAGACACACAACTTTTATGTGGAAACCCCAAAACCTGGAAAACCACCATAATAGATCTATTATCCCTTGACCTAAACCGACCAAGACTAGCCAAGTGAGGTATCCACCACTCATTTCCAGGCCACTTTACAATGGAGCCTCCTCAAGCCTTATATAGACCACCTTACGTGCATTACAATGGGCCACCAATACCATAGAAAAATACCATGGGATATAATAAACCATGTGTTATAACTCAACCACCTTTGACTCATTCTCGAGTCAAGGTTAACCCTAACAATCCCCCCTTTAAACTTGACTTGGAGTAATCACCAACCCCCCTCAAATATTTTTACCAAGAAATCTCACATACACCCCTCTCTAACCTAGGTCTATCTCTCGACTTTACCGGTGAGTTACCAGGGGTATGCATGCCTTACCAGGTCTTACATCCATATACCCATTTACATGCAAACTTCTCCATTAATTTTTTTCATGTGTATTCATGGTGACTACACCATCACCATCTGTTGCTTCATCATTTCTCTTTTCCATGCTCACTTTCTTGTTCATTTTTTTTGCCATGCTACTTTTGTACCTACATCTAACCTTGTCATTGACGCCCATATAAAAATAATACATCTATCGAATTACATGGGTCCTTATCCACTGTAACCACTAGTACTATAGAAATTCTCTTCACATACATGGTTCATCAATTTGGGCCCCACAACTGAGATTAAACCATCTCACGTTCCTCCTATAATTGAAAACTCAACCTCTTTGATCCACATAAAGCTAGGATACAAGTACACCTTCCACCCTCGTACCTACCTAGTGGTTCATTCCACACTTGATGCAACATCTCTTCTCTGTGCATAAGAGGGATACCTTGTGCTTCTAGCACATGACAAAATTATATTCTAATAGGAACCTAAAAATATTGCTAGGGTTTCGGGTACCACTGAACATGCACCCCACAATTAATTCAAAAAACCAGGTACAACACAATGAGCGCAACTATATACCAAAGCATGGCTCTAATACCACTTATTAGTATTTTAATGAGCATTAATAATAATAATATGCGAGAAATAAACATTACAACAAGCAACCATTGAAGATAGACACAATGATTACGTGGAAAACCCAAAACCAGGATAAGCCACCATAATAGATTTATTATTTCCCTTGACCTAAACCGGCCAAGTCGAGCCAAGTGAGCTAGCCACCACTCACCTCCAGGACACTTTACAATGGAGCCTCCTCCAGCCTTATAAAGGATTTTTTACATGCAATACCATGGGCCACCAAAATACCATTGGCCACCAATACCATAGAAAAATTACATGGGCTATAATAAACCATGTTTCCCAAACCATGTGCTAGACCTCAACCACCTTTGAGTCATCCCCAAGGCAAGGTTAAACCTAACATCAACCTCGATCGGCATGGTCTTCCCCCCAAACTGGACTTGAAGGGAGGGAATAATGACATGCGGCCGAAATGAACATCCATCAAACACGGTCAGCATAGTCATAGATTTCAACAACACAAGTGAGCCAAGGAATTTCCAACAAGCCAAAGACATCACAGAGGTCACAACGCCTTCATCAATCATAGCGCATTTAATGGTGTTATTTAGAAACTCCACATGGAATTGGAAAGCCACATGGCAAGGCAAGCGAGGCTGAATCTCGTGAGCTTCAAATACGTCTATGGAGGCATTAGGATCAACCACTCCAAGAGAGGGCAACAATGCTCTCCTCTACGAAGGACAAGTCTGAAGAACTTCAACATATGACATCACATAGGGAATCTCGCCCAAATCCTTGAAAATGGAATAATGTTGGGTGGCTCAAGAATTAGGATTGTGCCCATGATGCTTTAGAACTCCCTTAGGTATACGAAGTATAGCTTCAGGCTTATCAATCTGCAAAGGATTCTTAGGAGGTGAAAGCTCTATATCCATGTTGGGTTGTGACGAACCATAATCCTTTCACTGAGTCACAACATTAGCAGCTGACATCATGTTGATGCAACGATGACCACCTTCTGTGGCCATTGGGTTTTTATGCCCACCAAAACCACTTCCAATGTCCACGGTCCTTGAAGCCATATTTTGATCATGAGGAAAAGGGCCAGTCAACACAACTGGGCTTTGTGCAATGTATTTCGAGGCATATTCGATACGAGGGCACAAGTATGTGAGATGGTCTCCCCCGCAAAGTTTGCAAGGAAATTTAACCTTCCATTTAGGTTTCTTGTCCCCAGCTTTATCCACATTCTTGTCTTCATATTTTAGACAGAAGAGAATATTTTGAGATAGAAATTTTCTTTTAGACAAAGAACAACGCCCTTGAATATTTTGGACAGAAGATAATATTTTGAGATAGAAATTTTCTTTTATCAACCATTCAATTCAATGCTACCCATTGGCTATTAAAAAAACGATATCATCCATGTGCCACACAGTGTGCCAAATGTAATGAGTATGAGCAGGAAGATTTTAGACAAATAACAAGGCCCTTGAACAAATGGCATGATATTGTGAAACTTCAAGGTGGCCATAAAATTAAGGCTTTGTGCAAATAGAAAAAGGGGTATTGGTAAGGACCATGTTGATGGAGACTCTAACCCTAGATGAAAGCTTGGAGTGGATTGAGAGTTGTCTTATGAAAGTATTGATATTTATCAATTTTTAAGCAACACATTGTAAATGTATTTACTTGTAATTTATTGTAACTTTAAAGATAGGTCGCCTTCAGCAGTGAGATGAATGGTTTGAATTTTAAAAGTATTTCTCTCTTTTTATTTTCTTATAAGTCAATAAATGCTTTTCCAGAGCATATAAATGGTTGCGTGAAGGAAAATGAAAACTTATGAATCATCGAAAAATGGGGTTTATGCAATCTGTACTGCCATTGAGAGGCCACGGGGTATGTAACCCCTCGCACGGTTTAGATGGAACTCTCTATAGTTAGATATTCATTAAGGGAAAAGGCTGACTAAAGCCAGATTGATGTGAAGTCAAATTGAATTAATGGTAAATCAAATCGTATTAATGTCTCCGAACACTATAGAATTTCAATTAATTATTATTTTCAATTAATTATTATCTTTAGTGAAGCAACCATTTTCCTTTATTACAAGAAATAATCATTTTATTGTTTTTGGATTGAAATTATAAGATTTTTTTTACATGAATATTTATAAGATTTATAAGAGTCTATTGGTAATACCAATGTTAAGTTATAATTAAGTGGTTCGTATATGTATTTTATAAGTATTGTAGCACCAAATCTTAGAGAGAGCTTAAAGAATTATTTGAAAATATGAACAATAAGGAAAAATAGATTATAACTTTGAAAGTCTAAAATTGTATACATTTGCAATTAAAACTACAAATGTATTCATGTTGTGTTGATTGTTTTTTCTACATTCCAAACCTCACTCATTCATATGAATGTCCTCACATTAAGTTTGCCCAAGTATAAGTCAAATCCAAAAATAAAGTAATGACGTATGTTTTTATTGGGCCAGGCCTATTATAGTATACAAGAGTAAATAAAATAATAAAGATAATAGGTTAGGAAGTTAAGCCTCTAATCTACCATCTTTCCCTTAAAAGAAGGGAGTTCAACCATTTAGGTTGAAAGGTGAAACAATGTCACCTTTCAAGATCCTAGCATTATCAAATTTGAATATTAATGTCCATGATTATTATTATTCAGGTTCCTTTAAATTATAGTCGAGTTTAAAATGCCATTCCATTTTATCAATCCAATTTACTTTAATTAATTGGGTCATATTTTGGTAGCATTATTTAACAATTTAAATATAGAAAATACCCATGCTCTACATTCTTACATTCATGAGAAATTCTTAGGAATTTGCTTTTAGGTTCAATCCTTAATCGCTTATGATCAACTAAATGACAAAAGTTTTCTTTCTTTTAAAGATAATCTTTTGAATCAACATTCCACATCTACCTTTGAATCTCTTAGAAAACCATTCCAATTAGTAATTGAGCATTTAGAACAACCATGAAACTACGTTTTGAAAATCTCAAATGGTGAATTGTATTGCATAACTTTATATATATATATATATATATTAAAACTTATGACTGCTATTTTAAAGAATTAAGGTATGGCCAAATTACATAATCCACTCAATCATTACATAAATGCTCAACAAGAGCATCATGTCAGTTACAAGAATTGAACTTGGGTGGGGAGGGTAACAATCATTCCTACCAATCACCCAATGGACAATCTTTTAATTTTATTATTGGGTTAAGGAAATGAAACATGATAAAGGTTAACAAGGAAGGATCTAGAGCCTAGAGATGTCACGAATCATATGTGTATAATGGCGTAACTATGAAATATTTCAAAGTATATATTGTAAGGAAATAAGACCTTAAGAATAATTAAATGTAGATTTTGAATGGACCCTTATACTTAAGTTATTTGACCTAGAGATGTTAGGTAAGCCATGTGTCGACATGGTGCTCCTTGCATAGAGAATTGTTTTGTGAATGTTTTGTTGATGGAATCATGAGTTGCCTAGGTTATGAAAGAAATGATACTATGCTCAACATTTACCTTATTGAGATATAATCTTTATGACTTAGAAAAGGAAATGATATTGATAATGATGACCCAAGAAACCATTAAGTGACTATATTACATAATGTAAGTAAGCGACGTTTGTTAGAAAATAGTCAATCGAGCTAAGAACCTATAAATGAGTCATAATAATACATTTTCGACCAAAGAAAATGAAATATGGGAGATAACGCTTTCCTCTGAAATTATGATATATAAAAATAACTGATAAGTATGTTAGTATGTTAACTATTTCTGAGTAATATTTATTTGATGGACCATGATGAAATCAGACAAATTGTATACATAACATGTACAATGTAACATGATAACACATCCCATGTGAGAGAAGAAGTAAACATATATAGAAATTGCATGTTGATCATGTGAATGTCCTATGTGAATAGTATACAGATTCCATCAAAATTATTCCTTAATATTGAAAATGACAATAACTTCAGGAAGAAGTTTACTAAAGAGCGGGTGTATGTAATGCCCCATTTTTACCTTATTACATAAACTATCATTTAATGTTTGTATTTGCTTACTATTTAGAACTTCGTCAGTTTGTTGACACTATGGACTTACGAATTTAGTATTTTGTATAATTTATATATATGAGGGTGATGTTAACATTATGAATTATTTTCATATTTTGATTATGTCTGTAGAATGCAAATTTAATAGATGATGGTATGTGGATATCGATTTAAAGTTATGTGTCGAATGACTGACTATAATTCTAGATGCATGGTACAAATTATTATATTGTTGTTATTATTAACAAAATATGTATGTATATGTCGATGATTGCACGAGATTGCATGACATTTTGTTATGAGACTAACTGACAAGTTTATAAGAGCTAAGGGATAGTTGATCCATACCAAGTGGAAGTACCTCGATGATATGATTACCAAAAGAGATATGGTATGAGAATGAATCATTATTTTTTATTATTGTTATTATTATGATGTGTGGGATGGTGTGGGGTTTCAGGAAACTCAACCACCCAAATTGGTTATTCAAGGACAAAACCTGAGTACATAGTCGCAACGTAGTCACTATGTCAATATAGGCATAGTCCCTTGTTCCATTAGGAGGGATGGAGGAATTACCAATCATTTATCCCCCAAAACCCAGAGTAATGGGAGGGTTGTGCTACGGCACACTCCCCAAGGTGTGTGATGATGATAGTGGGTGCCTGCTGAGGAAGCTTAGTCGATGGAGTCGACACTTCGACTTATAGGTTCTAACTGGAGTTAGGTCATGTAGTTGACACTCCAGGGCAGTCTAGCAGAGGAAGGATAGGATGTGGAAGTTAGTTGTGAATTATATAAACTGAAGTAGGTAGATAGGAATGTCATGGAAATTTCAGAAGGGAAACTGACTGACTGTGTGTCGAAACACTTTTCTTGATTCATGTGTTGTGTTTCAGTATATTATGTTGGTATCATAGATTATCATGATATGAATTAGCGACTAGACATTTCAAATTCAAGTTTAAGTATGCTTCGACAAATAGTAACTTATGTGATTATGTGTGATGTGTGGTCGAGTACTATTATTCTACCTACGCGAGTTATGTAAGCATTAGCTACGCTTACATAGATCATCTACATATGTTGTATGAATTGTATAAATGCACTATCAAAATATGGCTTGGATGCATAAGGTAGTGAATGATCACATTATAAATACTATTACCTATATTAGTTATGAAATGATATTGTTACATCAAAATTATAAATTAACAGTTAATTAATTATGATTAAGGTTAATTATTAATTGTGGTCAATAATGTTAATGATGATTATGATGATAATAAGAATTGTTGTTAACTTAATTGTCAATTGAAGTGCTTGATCACTAAATGATAAATAAGTATTAATGATCTTAATTGGTTCAATATCATAGTTTATTAATAATAATGGTGTAATAGTATTAGTTAGATTATTATTAATTGATCTGTTAATTTACCCGCATATTAATAAGGTTAAAACGTGTTAGTGATAATTAACTTGATTAAAAAATGTTAAAAAATTGTTAATAATGTTGGTTAATAAATGTTCATTAAGGGTTAATGATGTTAATTATTGTTAATAGATTATTATTAAATTTATGAATAAATATTAATTAAATTAAGTTTTAACTATAATTACGGTTTTATTGTGAACATTGTAATAGTTGGATAAACGTTGTTTAGGAATTAACTTGATGTGAAATTTTATTATTATGTTATTGAAGATTTATATACTGGAATGATGTTATGTTATGTTGAAAGGATGGGTAAAAAAAAGATTGACGGTATATCATTATATTAAATTAATTGGATGTGATTGGGTAAGTAAACATAAAATATTTTATTGGTGTTTCCTTAATGCGTGCCTCATATCGAGCGAGGATCGGATTGAAAAGTAAAACAATTCTGACATTGTAGATAAGAGGGTGGTTAAAACATGATTGATCATTTGTAATTCTAAGAAAATAGAATACGAACGATTTTGAGGTGGAAGGATTTGTCGGGTATTTCCGAAGGGGGGCAGACTGATGGAAGCATGGAAGAGGGCAAGGTGGGAGGCGGGAAAGCCTCCCTGGTCTATGACTCGACAGGGCTGAAGATTGGGAACATATCAATAGCTCTAAATCATCCCTAGACCCAGATAGAAAGACCTATGGCTTGGAAGCCATAGTAGTGCATGCCTAAAGCGGCCCTGATTCCGACCATGCAGGTCATATCTTCAAAGATTAAGGAACAAATCCAATATATACAATATCACGCGTTGATTGGGAAGTTTGCAGGAATGCAACCTTCGAAAAAATCCCTATTCTGGTGGATCAAATCCTCTTGGAAACCCAAGTGACACTACGAACTTCAGTTGGGTTCCAAGGGTGTTTTCACCATCTCTTTTCTTAATATTGAAGATAGGAACTGAGTCCTGGATGGGGAGTCGTATTTATTTTACTTGGCAGGATTATTCCTAAGAACCTAGAAGGAAATTTATGCCCATAGAAGGAAGATATGAAAGTAGCGCTAGTATGCATTAGGTTGTACTCATTGTCGGGTGAATATTGGGACCCAGAAATATTGGAAGACCTCGAAAACTCTCTGGGAAAATTCATCAAAATATCAGAACATAACAGGATTCAAAGATACATGGCATACGTGAGGATGTGTGTCTACATGGATATGACCAAAGATCTACCAGAAGCGATCAAAATATCATGGGAAGATGAGGACTGGGTGCAAACCCTGGATTATGAACAGATCCCATTTCGGTGTTGAAGATGCCATGAATATGGTCACTTGTTTAGGGAATGTCCCATGAATATTCCGAATACAACATTGGGTAAGGAAGAGGAAAAGAGTGATCAAGGGTTCACCAGGGTACCCTCGAGGAAGCGAGGAGGGTGGAAGCAAGACAACCAGGAGGTGAACAAGAAGATATCAGTATCTAATAAACTCAAGGTGTTGGATGATCTCTCGGAGGAAACCTTGGACAAGCAATCAGAAGGAAAGTAGGGGGTCCAACCCCACCTAGAGACAATGGATATAGCCACCCAGATGAGGGAATAGGCCACATAAGAAAAGCAACAAGATATTGGGGATCGAGAAACAGGAGAGGAAGTAGAGGATGGATATAGGATATTTGGACCTGGAGGGGATCAAGCAAGCCTGTGTGAATGTAGGAAAAGGATATGTCCTGCAGGAGCAAGTGATCATGTTAAAAGAAGCCATCCTCAAAGCTCAAGCCTCAAACCAGCTAGGGATTAGAACAATCTCTCACAAGGAGACAAAATGGAAGTTTGAAGAGCCAAACAAGAAGATACGAAGGGAATCGAACAAACAGAGAGTAGCAGAAGTAGGTCGGTGTTTGGTAGAGTCAGGACAGTACCATACCATTAAGGATGCTTTAGGTTTGTGTGTTTCCTAATGAAGATCTTATCATGGAACATATGGGGCCTAAACAACCCACAAAAAGCAAGGATCTTAAGCAAGAAGATCAAGAGAACAAATCCGACCATAGTCTTCTTACAAGAGACTAAGTACCTAACAAATTATATCCAGGAACTGAGTAAGAAAATTTGGAAGGGAAGCGAAGGATATGCATTAATGCAAGAGGCTTCGCAGGAGGCTTGGGAATCTTATGGGACCCCACTCGGGTGAGCTTAGGGATCTTCCAAGGTAACCAGTGCTTCATATCATCAGATTTTAGGGTTATAGGGTTCTCAGTTGAAGGAGTGGCTACAAATGTATACTAACCTCATAATGCTGGAGAAAAGAGGGATTTCATCAAGTCACTATGAAAAATCCAGGAAAGGATGTCCAGTAAAAACTGGGTTTTAGGATGTGACTTCAATCTCATAACCTCTCTGGAGGAGAAGAAAGGTGGTTGGTGCACACTGGAGGAAGAATCTGAGACATCCAGAGACACCATTGAAGATTTAGGACTTGTAGATATCACTATGGGGAAGGAATGGTTCACATGGAACAACAAGAGGACGGGGGAAAGACACATTGCTTCCCTCCTAGAAAGATTCATGGTGTATGAATCCATATTGGACCTAGGAAGTGAACTCCACTCAACCACTCTTCCAGGAGCAGGATAAGATCATTGGCCAGTTGAATTAATGTGGAGTGGGTTGGGTTCACAGTTCAAAAAAACCTTCAGATTTGAACAGTTTTGGCTAGGGCATCCAAAGTTCAATGAAAATACCAGGACTTGGTGGGAAGAGATGAGTGACAGATCTGACCAGAGTATGTACAAATTCCAATAGAAGTTGAAATATTTGAAAGAAAGGATTGCCAAATGAAACAAGTAGGACTTTGGTAATATTTTGCTGATAAGAAGCTCCTAGAATCCCTTCTACAGGAGGTCCAAACCATGGAGATGAATGAAGGGTACACCACCAACTTGAAGACATAATACTTTAGCCTCTATTCTAAAATAGAGGAGAGGGAAAGGAAAGAGAAAATTCCGTGGTGACAAAAGTATAGAAATCGATGGTTAAAAGAGGGGGAGATAAATACAAAATTCTCCAGCGCTCGGTCATTCAAAACATGATGCAGACCAAAATATTCTCAATTGAGAATGCCAGAGGGGAACAAATGGAAACCATGGAGGAAATAGAAACCACTTTGAACCAGTATTTCAAGGATATAATGTCTGACCCAAGGAAGGATATAATGTCTGACCCAAGGAAGGACATGAGGGGATACATTGACCAAATAATGAGGTTCATTCTGTCACTAGTTTCCCACAAACAAAATGAACTCTTGATGAAACATATATCCCTTATGGAGGTAGAGGAAGCAGTTTTCTAGATGACAGAAGGAAAATCCCTAGGCCCAGATCGATTAATAGTAAACTTCTTTCATCATTTATGGGATCTAATCAAGTTGGAAGTGTGGAGACAGTTGAAGACTCTAGGGTCTCAAGAAGGATTTTGCCAGCTTTTAATGCTACCTTTCTTACCCACATTCCAAAACACAAAAGGGACTGATTCTCCACACAAATTTAGGCACATAAGCCTATGCAATGTCATCTACAAAATCATAACTAAGGTAATTGTGAATAGATTCAAACCCCTCCTACTAGGTCTAATCTCCCCTCAACAGTTAGGGTTTGCTAAGGGTCGATATATAACAAACGACATTATTTTGGTCCATGAGATGTTGTATTCTATAAAATCAAAGAGAATCTCGGGAATGATGGTGAAAGAGGACATAGCCAAAGCCTATGGAAAAATCAATTGGAAAATTATTTGAAGTATGCTAATGAATTTTGGGTTTAGTGCAAAGTGGATTGAATGGATAATGAGCTTAGTGTCCTCATCATTCTTCTCCATTCTTGTGAATGGGGTCCCATCTGGTCTCATTAAGTCATCGAGGGGGATAGGACAGGGATATCCCTTATCCCTTTTCTCTTCATCCTCATGGTTGAAGGTCTGGGAAGGTCAATTGCAGCTTTGAGGGACAACAATGATCTCATAGGGCTAAGAGTTCACCCGACGAAGGTCAAACGAAATCACCAACAGTTTGTGGATGATACAATGTTGATGGGTTACCCATCAGTTCAAGAAGCTTAGAATCTCAAAAAATGTCTTTCCAACTTTGGCAAAGCCTCGAGGTTGGAACCAATGACCAAAAATCCCAATTTTTCTTCTTTAACACCCCCGAGATTTCAAGAAGGAATATATGTCAGATCTTGGGATTCTAGGAGAGCTCCCTTCTATCCAAATACCTAGGGACCCCTTTAGTGAATTCAATTGCCAAAAAAGGACCATGGACAAAAATACTGGATAGTTTGAAAAAGTGATTGACAAACTGGACTTTGAGACCCCTTAATTTGGTTAGTAGACTGGTTCTGGTGAAATCAGTCCTATATGCAATGCTGATTTATCTCTTTTCCACCTTGGTAGATCCAAAAGCCATCTTGAAATAAATAAGGAACTTGCAACGAGAATTCCTTTGGAATGGCACCAATGAAAGGCGAAAGTGGGCTCTTGTGAAATGGGAAACGGTTTGCACCGCTAAACACCAGGGGGTTTAGGCCTTAGGGACCCTGCATAGGAAAGTGTGGTAAGTGGAGCCAAGCTATGGTGGAGATGGGTCACCCATGCTCAGGAACCTTGGGTGAAGAGGTGACATATTAAGTATGATGAGGGATGGGATATAAGAGATCTTATATGGTTCTTAGAAGATACTCCTGGATCCCACATATGGCGAACAACTTGGTTAGGGAGGAGGTTGGTACAAGAACACAACTTTTGGGAAGTAAGGAATGGACAAACAAGCCGAGTATGGGGGGATGCATGGCAACAATTACCCCCACTCAAGCGAGGAATGGATTTTCAACAAATCTTGGAAGAAAGTATCACCCAAGGAATCACTAAGGTCAAAGACATATGGAGAAACTAGGTAGATGATTAGGACTTATGAATATGGGCAGAGAGGCAATCATGTGGGAACTTCTTGGTCTAGGGGAGGAGGTGGATAGACTGGAAGGATCCCTCAACAACAAGCATAAAAGAACACACTAGGGGAAGATAAGCTCCGATGGGGATTTTAGAAAAGAGGTTCCTTCATAATGAAGGAAGCTTATGACATTCTGACAGGGATGACATCCAATCAAGAGACCAAAAGTGGGAAAAATTATGGAATAAGAAACTGTGGCCCAAAATTATTGTATTCAGCTGGCTCGTGATAAGAAACTGAATTTTAATAGGAGAAAAACTCAAAAAAAGAGGGATGGTTGGACTTTACCAGTGTTGCATGTGCGAGCTCAAAGAAGTAACAATCAACCACCTCCTGGATTCCTGTACATTTGCGTCCACCATTTGGGATCAAGGGGTGTTGATATTCAAAATATCTAACCGGGTTAGGAAAGATCTGGATAGGAAGCTAATACAATGGACCAACAACCCTTTTCAGAACCCCATCTTAAACCGACTATGGGAGGTCTTCCCTCATTTTGTGCTCTGGGAAATATAGCGGGAGCAAAATTCTAGGACCTTCCAAGGAAAATTCATGACATCGAGTAGAATATGGGACATCATCACAAACATAATGCAAGAAACCTTAAGGTCGGAAGCTTGGGAGTGCTCGGTTTGGGAGGCCACAGAGGTGGAAGCAACCATTCTGAGGGCTTGGGGACTATTAGGACCTTTGCTGGTGGATATTAATAGGAAAAACTCAGCCCGAGCGATGACAAGTGCAGAGACAAGTGCAGAGATCTGGAAGCCTCCTCCCTGGAGTTTTTTCAATATCAACTTTGACGGCGCATCGAAGGGAAATCCTAGACTAGAAGGTTATGGGTGCATCATCTGGGATTCCAGAGGAAGCATGTTGGGTTTTAGGTATGGATTCATCGGATGGGAAACTAACAACATGGATGAGATAGAAGGTATCTTGTAGGGAATGGAAAGGGTTAATGAAAATCATTGGACGCCCATAATTATCAAAGGAGACTCCTAGGTGGTGATCCAAATGGCCACAAAACTCCAGAATGGAACCCAAAGTTCCAAGCTGGCATAGTCGTGGAGGTTAGAAGGTCAATTGGAGAAGCTTAAAGAGGTCCTAAATGTGGGGTTGGAAACCCGCTTTAACCACATTAGAAGATAAGGGAATAAGATGGCAGACATGTTGGCGAACCTTGGGATGGAAACCTGCAAAATTATCAAATCAAAGGACTGGGGCGGGATGATGGATGTGATGGCTCAGGACAGTTATGTAAATCTCATGCTCCAGGATAGGCATAGTAGTAATGATATAGGTAGGGAAGGACACCGAGAGAGCCCAAATCACTAATTGGGCATGTGGATAGACAGGTGGTCGGGAGGTAAATTCAGCTGACTGGCATGCATAATTTAACTCCTCTTCGTTTCATTATCAAGAATCCATCTTTTCGAAGGATCACCATACGTGCATAAATGAATGGCAGAAAGGGAAAATCTAGGCACCTGTGTGGGATTTATTTGATCCGGACTACAGAACAAATGTAGAACATCATGGTATGTATTGTTGTTATCATGCTCTTGATAAGGAAAATGCTATTTAGGGAGATGACCGTTGACGAGAAAAATCACATAAGTCGTCTGTGCACTATATCTTTTGTAACAAGAGATAGCGAGACGTGGGGGTTGTGATATCTGGTAAAGTATCAACAAAGGTGTGCAAGCAACCATATGGAACGTCGTAAAGGGAAAGGGAAGAGGGTCTCAATCCAAGAGGATGAGTCCGGGAGGGTTTCAAGGGCCCAGAAGAAGGCCACATAGGAAGCCAGAATGTTTGAGCTTGAGCTTCCCAAGGAGATCCAACATAAGATTAATGATACAGAGAAACAATTGTGGTTTGAGATAAATAGAGATACTATCCATGAGGAGTGTCAGAAGGCAAAGGAATGGATCCTTGATTATGGCCACAACACAGGAAGACTTATCCTGTATGAGAGGATAGTGGCTCTATTTTGGGTTATGAAAAATATCATCGGGCGGTCGACTTGGGATAGGAAGGAGGCAGGGGAAGTAGAGGGGTAGTTAGCTCAATGGAAGGAATCCATGGCCTCTGATATGTAGCAACTGAATCTGAAAGTTGGCATTCTCCTGAAGGGGCTCGATTTTCAGTCTCCCTCACCTCCGCCACCTGTGGTGATCCAGACACCGGAAACTGAGAGTGTGCGCCGGGAACGCATCCCTAATATCCCGTATATTCTGTTATAGTTGTATGTGTAGAAGGTGTCCTGTTAAGTCTATGGTTGTCATGGGAATTACACCCAAAAATATGGAATATTGTCTATGTTATTATGTTTGGTTTCAATGGTCAATATTAGTTTTGTTAAGTAGTCAAGAAGGAATATCTTGTTAAACAGTCATGAAGGAATAAGCTCGTTATCATAGATCATCGGTGATATACAATGTAATGGGGTTTTGGGTTTAAGAGTCTGTCATAGTTAATGTGGGAAGAAGGGCCAAGCAGTGGTTATTTTGTCAGGAGTAGACCACGATTTTCAGTATGTAATTTTCTCTTTCTAATATAAATAAAAATGAAAAATCTTCTTACTTATAAAAGGAAAAAAGAAGGTGGTTCAAACATTAAGTAAATTATAGGGGAGAAAGTCTTGAGGGGAAGAGTTAGCAATGGGAGGATATAGGGAGGAAATGTGGATGATTTGAGGGGGAAGATAATGGGGAAAACAATTGTCATGTCCCCACCCCTCTACTCTGTGGAGAGGATGCGACTAACATAGCTGCTAGCTATGTAATCCGGGAAAACTAGCCACATAAAACATGATATAAAAATGCATTGGAAATAAACATACATAGTTGCATAAACATTCAATATACATTGGAAGCATTTACATATCATTCACACATTTAAGCATTCATCATGTTCATTTACAAAACAATACAGTTGCAAGGGTTTAATCACAAGAAGATACTTATCTTTAACAGAAGCTTGTCCTGCAACCAGCTACGTCGCTGCAACGTTCCACCCAACCATAGGCCAGTGTGCTCATCAATCACTCAGCAACACTGCCACCCCCGAGCTGGGCATGATTCCACAAGGAATAAGGGGTAACTAGAAGGATCACACGTAGCCAAGGATACACAACTCATCCAAGCCAACACAGTTGGATTTATCAAACCATCAGGGAGCTGGAAAAGCTGGTTGCTAAGCTAGTGGGATCATTAAAGAATTATGGACACCTACACCAGAACTAGCCTGGCTTCTAAGACATCCACACACACCCAACACAAGGAAGCATCCCCTTCTTTGCTACACAGTCCATCGGACTATGCCTTCCCTTCCAATCCTATTCAGGGGGTGCAAAGAAGAAACCCAACCCTCTAGCTCTGTTTGTGAGGCTCCTGCACACACTAGGTTTATCAAGCAGACTCAGACCCCATTTCCACTCCCAATTCAATGCCGGCCAAAGCCAAAATATGTACCCACAACACAATATGATTTCTGGGTTTGAATAAAAACAATATGGGCAACAAAAATGAATTTCCAGGATGGGTAAAACAACCCCCTAACAACAATTTGATTTCCAAGGACGTTTTGTCCCTAACGTGACCAAAACGGACTCAACAACACCCAAAACCGTGGGTCTATTCTTCCCCTCACTGGGCATTGCCAGAAAATGATTTCCATCTTGGAAACAGTGGGGAAAATGCAGCAAAACATGGGAAAGGAAACTCGACCACTGATAATCACCAAAAATGATTTCCCAGCCTGAGAAAAATGAGGTAACAACAAAAAACGTGAATGGTTTCACACACAGGAAGTTCTGAACGCCTGAGAGAGCTCACATGAAGGAAAAAATGGTGAGGAAAAATATGAAAAACATGAAAGCATGGTAGAATGGCATACGTTTTTGGGGTTTTACTTGCCCAAGGAGTCAAAACGCATTTCTCAAAAACTAATGGCTTTTCCAATTTGAATTTGGGTTGTCATACCTTGCCCATCCCATGCAATAACCAACTCAACAAACTTCTGGCAGTAATAAATGATTGGGTGAATAAGACAAGAAAGGTAGTTGACAGTTTTGATGGGTTCCCCCTTTGACATTTGGCTTTTCCCCATTGGCCCCAAAGTTTTGAATACTCCCCCCCCTTGTCCTTAGGAATCATGCCCCCATCTCATTATTGTTGCATTGACATAGCTGGTTGTGGTTTTTTAATTAATTGCATATTTACATGATGATTTAAAAATCATAACGTGCCTAGCTAGCACAAAATACCATTGGCACCGATTTAATCGCCGAAACATAAAAACGATAATCCATGGTGGTCCTTTTTGTCTTTAACTCCACACTACGATTAATTACAATATATACATCATATGCATTTAATGTAAACGGGTTCAAAACCGGGGTTTTACAACAATAGAGGAGGCCTATTGTTCTCAGTTTTTATGATGTTTTTGGGGAATAATTGACAACATTGGTTGGGCTAGTGGTACTCAGGTTTTGGGCTCGGGGGTCCAAGAATGCTAGGAAGTCAGCAATACTTTCCTAGTTGGCAGGGTGGCAAACCAATTTGGTCGGCTGAGTTTTAAAGACATACATCTATTTTAGAAATTTTACAGGGTTTTTCTAGGTGCTAGAGCTTGCAAGGACGAGGCTGCAACTAGAAATCCAAAATCTCGTACAAACTACTCATTACAAGATTTCTGACTTGAGGCTTCAAAGTATTCTTACTTGATGCTTCAAATATATTTTAGAAGAAAATTTGATGAATATGCTTCAAAGAATATGCAACAAATTGATTTATATTTGAAAATTTAATTTGCTTTATACCTGTAAAAAGCAGAAAAATTCTATTTGTTTCATACCTGCACACAAATTTTACCTGATCAAGATATCATCAGTTAGACCTTGAATAATGGCTGCTTCGACCTGATCTTTGATTTGGGATTCCTTACTGAACAAGTCCTTCGCATGCTTAACATGAGGTATCCATTCGTTATGACACCCTAAATCCTAGTGGTTACAGAACGTTTCCACCAATTCTGCAAATGATGATATCGTTCCTTTATCTAGGCCCAAAAACCAAGCAAGAGCCTTTCCTTCAAGGTGAAGGACAAATTATCACATGTAAACATCTTCTTCTTCTTTAATACCATATTTTGAAGCCATAGTCATAAACCATTCCACATGATGCGCGACATTATCATGGTCAACCTTGAAGGTATGCCAGAATACCTCGGGAAACTCATGTGAATATCCTGGGAAAGTTGATAGATCAAGAGGAGCAAAACCAATTTCTATTTATGTAGCAGTCGAACTATTAGGATCTTCAAACTCGAATGGAATATCATCTTTGGATCATTTTCTTGCATCATCTTGAGTCTGTCTTTTTCCCAGGGATTCTTCCCATATTATGTCGATCACAACCTTTCTTTCTTTTTCATTAACATCGTAATCCCAATCCATGCTGAATGCATTAATGAACTTCCTGAGTGAAGAAAAAATTTTGCAAGGAAAACCCTCATACCAATTTCTGACTGACAAATTGTCCTCTAGGTGAAGAGATAACAGAAATAGCCTCATCCTGATGTCTTCATGCATGATGTTACTTGCCCGGATGAATTGCATGAGTGCCTGCACATGGGATGTTGCATGGTTTTTATACTGCTGGAACAATGGGAAAAGTGCATTCCCACCATCTCGAATGGCATACTTGTGTGAGAAACCTGGAATGCACGAGAAGTCCAATATGTCCATTCACAATTCATAATTGGATGTCATCTTATAAGGCTTCCCTGTCTTTATAGAGTACTTCTTTTATTTTTCTTTGATTGGAGTTGCCAGGAGAAACCGGCCAAGTTAGTTAAGCAAATCTTGTCAAAGTACTGACTAAAACAAGGGCGTACTTGATAGATGGGATGTGCTGAGCTCTTTGTGGAGTCGCAAGGTAAGCATGTAGTTAGTCATTTCAAAAAAGTGTATGCAATCATATACAACCAAGGACTTCAAGACTTACCAAAATGTCGTTTCTTTCCTAGATATATCACCTCAATGAATTTGAGGTCCCCGACAACGACGCCAAAATGTTACTGATTGAAATGGCAGTCCAAGCCACTGGCAAGCATATGTGGAGAAAGTAACCACTATCACCTTAGTCACTTCTCCAAACTTCTTCGGAAGTCAAAACCTCCTAGGGGAGAGCCCTATGTAACTCTACAAAAGACACTTAGACACCAAATATATCTCCTGTGTGTGTATGGTTAGTGACCAGTACCTAGTGGAGTCTAGAAGAAGATATGAATAATACAAGTTAATTCATCCAAGGATAAGCCAATTGCACAACTAATTAGTTCCAATATGCAGAGAACAAGTGCAATATGTAGGAATTAAAAAAATACATGCATTTCATAAGTATTTATCATTATCAAATAATAACTTAAAACACATGTACATCAATATGTATCAGTCAGACATGTTAATATTATGCCTACTATAGTAGTTTAGGCATTCACTTTTGTATAAGAAACAACAACGTACATGTAACCATGCATTTACCAAACAATTTGCATCAACATTAAAAGCAAGTTGCGTGTGTTTATTAGTTTCAATATCATAATTAGTATGCAGTAGTAGACATAACCAGCATTAACATTATCCTTCCAATTCATACCAACAAAGGATAATGACCATCTAATTGATGTTTGCTAGTCATTTTGCAGGGTTTAATGGATTGAATTACAAGGGAAGGTACACATGAGTAAAAGGGAGGGCTTGAAATTTAGGGCGTGAAATTTTAGGACACTGAATTTTAGGGCCCAAAAAATTTAGAGCACGAAATTTTAGGGCCTGGAAGTTTTGGTCGCGAAATTTTAGGGAGGTCCCAAAATTTTAGGTCACAGAATTTTAGGGCACAAAATTTTAGGGCTTGGGATTTTAGGCATGAAATTTTAGGGCCGAGATTTTAGGCGCGGAATTTTAGGGCCCGAGATTTCAGGGCTTGGAATTTTAGGGCCCAGGATTTTTGGGCATAGAATTTTAGGGCCCAAAATTTTAGGGCCTAAAATTTTAGGAACCGAAAATTTCGGGAGGCCCGCTAAATATTTGATTTTTATGAGATTTTTATAAATTTTGTAGTCCTAAAACTAACCAAGAACTAACCCTAGAAATTATGTTTTGAAAATGAAAATGGTTTGAGAGCCAAGGGAAACCCTACCCTAGCACAAACCCTACCCAACCTAGGGCTTCTAAGGAGAAATGATTACCTAGTGAGGAAGGGTCCTAGGTTAAGCAACTAGCCTAGAAAAACTAAGGAGAAACCCTAGGGCACCCTCACAAGGAGACGTGTCATTGTTTGCTAAAGTGACAAGAAGGAAGGTAATGGCCTATCATAGGGAAAAGTGCAGCTCTAAGGCTACCACTAAGACTCAGACATGCACATCCACCAACATCCAAACAAAAAGGTAAGAAGCATGACCTCCTTGTGCTTGTGTTCATCCAACAAATCGAAGCATCACCAAAGCAGAGATTCACCAAAGAATTTACCAGAGAAATAGCTTGCATTAACCAGAAAACTTCCTCAAAAGGAGCACGTTCATCTAGAGAAAGCCCTAAGAAGGGTAAAACAAATGCATAATGATTTATCCCATAAGTTATGTTTTAAAATGAAAGTGAGGAGATCTATTTATATGATCTCACACTCACTTTTACAAATAAAATCCAGGCCGACATGACTTAAAACAAGTAAAATTTGAATTATTAAATGTCAACTTAAAATTAAAAGAAAATAATAATAAAATATAGACTAAGGTAGGCTACCTGGGGGTATTTGCATCCCCAGGTGCCAAAACACGCTCAAATAAGTGAATCACTCCGAATGAAAGGCCGTAGCAAGATGGAGGGAGGGTATTATGCCCCATCTTACCTCTAGAACACTGTAAAATCCCTCAACTCCCTCCTCATAGCACGAAAATGATCTGGCATGGAGGATTCCTTCCTCTGAAGAAAGAAGGCCAGGGAGAGCAAGAACCCATTGATTGAAGGGCCAAGAGGGTGTAAGAAGTGGTTGCTACTGAATACTAGAGTTATGGCTGAAGCAGAGGCCACCCGAGCATGCAAACAGGATATGGAGCCATGAGACCTAGTGGTCAACCCTTAAGGGCCCCAGATACCAAACTTGAGTTTAAAAACCTCATTAGAGGGCAGTCATCTGTGCCATTAAGCCATAGTGCCCATAAAGGAGGACCAAAGGGTCCAACCATGACCTCCATCATTCAATAAAAACCCTCCTGGTCGAAAAATTGGCCCTCTCTCCTTGAGGTACACCTAAAGGTGCACTGGGTACAAGTGCAGCGTAACAAGTCCCAATAATCAATGCATCAACAAAGGGGCAACAACAAAAAACATCACCCAAACGTTGTTTCTTGCGCACCAACTAGAAGACGAACCATCGCCGCAATAGCACAACCACTAGAAGAAATTCAGAAAATCCACGATCAAACAACCACAAAGACACCTCAATAAAACACCTTACAAGAAAAACAACATAACAACACCCAAGCCAAATAAATCCCTCTTGCCCCCTCCGAGACTCACCCCTTGAAGCAAAGCCACATTAACAACACCCACAACGAACAGATTACTGTAATAAATACCCACATAAAGGGTAATAAACACCAGACGAAACCACTTGGGACTCATGGCAAACCGTCTAGGTTTAAGCATTTGCATAAGCATACACATATCCCCCATGTTTTAATGCACTTAACGCCTGCACCCAAGACTCATACAAACATTGAACCAAGATTTGGGCATGACCTTTGTTCAATGTGATGACAACACGCCACCCCCTCCTAGGGAGGGAAAATTGAGAAGGACATCAACTACCTCTCGCCAATCAAAACTAAGAAAAAACACATTTTAAAAGGTAACTTAAATACAAAACATTAGAAACTTTAGTTAAAATAAATAAATTTTGCATTGTACGGAGTCCACAAAAGTTAAAAATAATTTTCTTTCAATGATTGGTATATGCATTTTATTATGACAAAGCTTCGTTAGGGATAAAACTTTTCTATATATACCAACTTCCAAGGCTCTAAACCCATTAGAGGTTGAAACCTAAACAATAACAACAACATGTTCCAAACTCTAAGCTACTAATAAATTCTAACAAGAGCCATGAGGTGGCAGTGTCCCCGCATTTGCTAACAACTATTGCTATAAGACAAAAGCTACATAAATATAATAGTTTTGCCACAAAAGTGTATGAGAAAATAAAATTAGAAATCAAGGCCTCACGAATCAGTAATCTCTTTATTTACCCACCTATTATTCATAACATTTGATGTGAAAAGACTCTATTAAAAAGAGAGATGAAAGGCTTATAAGTTGTAGACATTTCTTTTGCAGTTGCATTATTTATTGCGCATGTCATTTTGCCACTGTATCAAACAAATTGGCTATTGAATCGACACTTAATCTATCCCAACCACACTTTTTTTTGGGAGATATGGATTGAATTGAAATTAAATTAACTTTATATTGTGTTAGTGTTTTAAATTTTTTATTTTGTTGATATGATATTTGTAATAATAATTCAATTTTTAAAACAAGATTTAATTACATTGAATAACCTTAACTATAACAAAACTGTGAATTGGTGTATAGATTTTTTTTTTTCGATATAAAAAATCATCATCAAATTCTACACAAATTTTAAAAAGTAAACTTAAAAATTAAAAATATTTGTCAACATTGAATTAGTCTCCTATAAAATAGTTTAGCGGGTTGAATATGCTTACACCCTTAAAGTGAGTAAAAGGATATAAATATGAAAGATGCCACTTGGATTATTGCATTTGCTATGGTTATTCGCCTTGACTTTGTGAAGTTGCTTTCACTGAGGAGATGTAGCTTGAGAAGCATTGTCATGTCAATCATATAAATTCTTCCCCTTTCATGATGTAACTTGAGAGGTGCTGTCATGTCAATCATATAAATTCTTCCCCTTTTGTTATGATCAACTTGTTTTTTTTTACGAACCAAGAACCTGTACTCTTGTACATAGCGAAGCTAGAGCGGGAGTAGATCACCGAGTCCAAGTAATTGTAGCAGTAAACCTGAGCCGAGGCCAGCCTTAGTTTGAATGTGAGAACGATTTGTCCAACGGTAAGTAGAACTGTCACCGTGATTGCACGAGGCATTAAAGGATGACAACACCTCCCAAGGAAAGTAACCTAGGCTTCCATCAGGTCAGCCAAAGGCCCCACATATGACTCACAAACTCAACCCTTCACCATGAGGTTTGAACATGAGGCCTCATGAAGACCAAACCCCACAAAGACCAATTGATCTACACCTCATGGCTAATAATGTTTCTATGAAACCATCCATGTTGTCAACCACATGGTATTTGTTGAGTGTTTCACATGAAAATAAACATTGGACAAAATCCTAAGCCCTAAAAGAGTAAAAAGTGACGTTGTTGAGTTAGCATGGCCAATTGATGGTGCAGGGGAAGGGATTGAATTGGGTCAACAATATTTAGCATGCTGCAGAGCATTTAATGCGGCTGAAGTAGGCTTGCAACTAAAGTAGGCTTGCAAGCCTACTTTAGCCGCATTAAATGCTGCAGGATCCAATGATCATCAAGCCTACTTCAGCCGCATTAAATGCTCTGAAGCATGCTAAATATTGCTTGACAATTGAATTGCAAGAGGTCCGTCAAACAAACTTCAAATCTCGAAACAAACCTCAAAACCTGTGCCCTCATTAACTTCAAAAACATCATGCTGAACAAGTGGCAAGTGAAACTGCCTCGTTGATCTTGTGATTGACATCAGCCATCATCAACCAATACATTCTCAATTAAATAAAAATTTTAAAATTAAAATTAATATTGAAATTTCAACAGTAGCCAAAACTTTCGAGATTTTTTTATAACCAGGTACGTATTGATTAATAGCGCGGCACGCTTGCAGATAGTCAGGTGCAGCGACATGAAAGTTCTGGAAAATGCAGTGCGATTAAAGCGATTGAAACCATAGGACACCTGAAATGGCAATCTATGTAAAGCCATTTAATTGATCAGATGAAAAGTTGAATATATCATAGCCCTTGAAACTGAAATAGGACCATGCCCTTCAAATTTAATACTTGACACCAAGGCTCTAAACCCATCAGAGTTTGAAACAGTAAGCGACCTGTTCTGGGAAATGCAGTGCGATTAAAGCGATTGAAACCATAGGATACATAAAATGGCAATCTATGTAATGCCATTTAATCGCTGAGCAATTGCCATGGCACCACCAATCTGTACTCAGGATAAAAGGATGGTGTTATTTCTTCTCCCTTTCATTCAACATCATGGTACCAAGATCACCCTCAACGCGAAAACCAGAACTTTATTTAGTAAAAATATTATTAGATTTATGCATGCTAATGATACTAGTGCTCTGAGAGCAGAAGAAGATCTTGGCAATGACAGTGAAATCAGCGCTGGCGTTTACATAGCCAAAGATGTGAGTGTGCTGTGTGGCCAGGGCCGAATGAAAGAAGCGCTAGACATTGTACATGGCATGGATCGACGAGGTATGGCAGCAGAATTTTCTACTTATGCATTTCTCTTGCATGGTTGTGCCAACAAGAAAGCGGTGGTACAAGGCAAACTAGTCCATGCCCACATCATTGAGACAGGATCTAAAACCCATGACATGTTTTTAGAAACCAAGGTTGTCATCATGTATGCCAAGTCCGGGGATTTGGAGTATGCTCGCAAAGCGTTTAACGAAATGCCTGAACGGAATGTGGTATCTTGGACTGTGATGATTGGAGCTTGCGCCAGGCTTCGATATGACGAGGAGGCTGTTGATTTGTTTTACCAAATGCGGCGAACAGGGATTGCAATTGATCACTTTGCATTTGCGAGTGTTCTGCCCGCTTGTGCGAACTTGGCAGCTCTGGAAGTAGGCAAGGAGGTTCATCAAGATATTGCTAGAAATGGGTATGAATGTAATGTGTTTGCTGGTAGTGCCCTGGTGGATATGTATGTCAAATGTGGAGATATAGAGGCTGCACGCAATGTGTTTGACAAAATACCTGAAAGAAATACTGTGCTATGGACAGTGATGATTTCAGCTTATGCCAGGAACGGGCGAGGGGAGGAGGCCTTGAGATTGCTTTACCAGATGCAGCGAACCGAAATCCAACCAAGTCAGTTCACGTATGCTGTTGTTCTACCAGCTTGCGCCAATTTGGGTGCCCTGGAGCATGGCAAAGAAATCCATCAGGAGGTAATTAAAAGAGGATTTATGTCTAATGTTTTTGTTGGGAGTGCCCTTGTCGATATGTATGTAAAATGCAGTAGTGTAGAAGATGCAAGCAAAGTGTTTAATGAAATGCCTATACGAAATGTGGTCTCATGGAATACGATGATTACAGGGTATGCACAGAATGGGCTTATTGATAAAGCCCAGGAGCTCTTTCAGGAAATGCCTGACCGAGACGTTGTCTCATGGACTTCAATGATTGCAGGATTTGCACAGAATGGGCTTGTGGAAGAAGCCCTGAAGATCTTCCAAGCAATGCCCGAGCATAATATGGTCTCATGGAATGCAATGATTGCAGGGTATGCACAGAATAAGTGTTTTGATGAGAGCCTGAATCTGTTTAGCCAAATGCGATTGACAGGAATGAAGCCAAACTGCGATACATTTGCTAGTGTTCTCTCAGCGTGCTCCAATTTGGCAGCTTTGGGAGACGGGAAGCAGGTGCATGAAGTCATTATTAGAAGTGGATTGCAGTCTAACATTTTTATGGAAAGCGGCCTTGTTGACATGTATGCCAAATGTGGGAGCATAATGGATGCACAGAAGATTTTTGATAAAATGTCTAGGCGAAACACAGTCTCGTGGAATGCAATGATTGTAGGTTATGGCATGCATGGTAAGGGAAAAGTGGCTCTTCAGTTCTTTGAACTAATGCGGCAGTCAGGTCAAAAGCCAAATTATGTAACTTTTATTGGTGTTTTGTCTGCATGCTGTCATGCTGGCCTAGTGGATGATGGCTGGCGATACTTTGACTCTATGATTCAGTACTATGGCATCACACCTACAATCGATCACTATTGCTGCATGGTTGACCTTCTTGGTCGTGCTGGCCGTCTGGATGAAGCCAAAGAATTTATTGACAAAATGCCCATAAAACCTAATGCTGTTGTCTTGGGGTCTTTGCTCGGTGCCTGTAAGGTTCATAATAATATAAAGATTGGAGAACATGTCGCAGAATGCCTTATTGAGTTGGAGCCAAAAAATCCTTCACATTATGTTCAACTGTCAAACATATATGCAGCAGTTGGCAGGTGGGATGGCATTGAGAAAGTGCGAAAATTAATGAAAGAAAGGAATGTAAAGAAGGAACCTGGATGTAGCTGGATTGAGATCAATAACAAGCTAACTACTTTCCTTGTCGGAGACAGATCACACCCACAAATGGAAGAAATTTATGCAAAGTTGGAGACATTGTCAGGGCAGATGGAAGCTGCAGGGTACGTCCCTGATACAAAATGTGTGCTACATGATGTTGAAGAGGAGCAGAAGAAATATATACTTCTCCGCCACAGTGAAAAACTGGCAATTGCATTTGGACTTCTTAATACACCACCAGGGACATCCATTCGAATTGTGAAGAATCTTCGGGTGTGTGGTGACTGTCACTCTGCCAGTAAGTACATCTCAAAGATAGTTTCCCGAGAAATTGTTATGAGGGATAACAGCCGTTTTCATCATTTCAAGGATGGGCACTGTTCTTGTGGGGATTATTGGTGATGTTATTTGAAAGAAGCTCTAGATGTACCTTGCATGACAGCAATCTTAGCGCATTGCAAGTCTCTCAATTGTAGCCAGGACTGGGTACAGCATTCTGTTTCTGTTAAGGCATTTGGAGATGCCATGTATAATTTTCTGTACACTAGTTAGCAAAATAAAACACTTTAGGCAAATTTTCATAAAGCATACGTGTTATAAGGGAGCGTACCATCTTTAAAAGATATAGTAAGAGAGGTCACAATGAAAATAGTTGGCAACATCTAGGCTGGAATGTAAGCACTGAACATTGGACCAATAGTTTCTTCTTGATTAATTTTCTCTGACATCTCTCCTGCAGACAGCCAACTGCATTCCATTGCCATTGCCTATATGGATCTTGATGGATCATGTCATGGTGGACTATGAATCCTCTGAGCTTCTTTTGCAGTCTGCTTTGTAATTACAATTTTGTATTGGTTGCCTATCAGACAACAAATTCTTCTGGTGTAATGACTTTTAAAACCTATGTTAAATCTTGAATATTACGTACATAAATAGTGAGTGAAAATGGAAATTTTGGTAAGGTTTAAACTTTAAATAGAACAAGGTTCTGTGTTCTATCTACTTCAATATTATATTAATCATGAATATCACCGAGGCTAAAAGAAGAGGGGTCTTCCTGAAAATAACTTTAGACAGATGCTTCCACAGAAAACCAATGGTGATCAACCATATGGAATGCCACAATGATTTCCATCTGTCCCGAACCATCCAAAAGTATTACTCAAAAGAGAGCCCTTTTGTGAAAGTGAGGCAGTAAGGAAGTGGTATTCAGCCTGAAACCATGTTCAAAAACCTGTGTTTGCATGGCAAGGATGAAATGATGCCCCTGTTCAAATTTCATCTACATGCTTTGTTCATGCAAGTTAGAAGAAGTGGAATTCAGCGTGAAACCATGCCCAAAATCCTGTGTTTGTGTGGCAGGGATGAAATGATGCCCCTGTTCAAATTTCATGTACAGATACTCCTCATGTAAGTTTATTGCAGTGTTTGCAGGCACCGTGTGAGGCTGTTGGGAAAAGAACAGGTAAAAGGAACAGAGCTGCTCTGCATCACTTGGCCAGCTGGACCACATCCCAAAAAACACGCAAATCCAATCCCATCACTCAAACAGTCATCGGTATGAATCCGGCACTGGGCAGGGGATCATCACGATCTTTAGATCCGAAGGTTCCTAACAGTTCTCATAAGTCTAGATCTTTAGACTTTTAGGGTTATTGAAATTGTCTTTAAATTCCAGGTAATGTGCAAGGATCAAGCACATACTATTGTAATATTATATGAAAAAGCCTATGACTCAGCCTACCGTGCTCATGTAAGAAACTTTCAGAGATTGACCACAACTTACATTTAGCTTTTCACGTGTTTTTTGAATTCAGTCAGGAAGGTTTTGATGTCTGTTAATGTCTCATCACATCAAATTGGTATCGAGTGATGAGCAAGGAAATTAAATGAGCTTGCACAGTCGATATTTTGATCTTTCGATTTTACTTGCTTTTAGCTTTTACTTACTTTTACTCGTTATTTTCATCTTTGGATTTTACTTGCTTTTAGCTTTTACGTACTTTTACTCTTATTTTCATCTTTGGATATTACTTGCTTTTAGCTTTTAGTTTGATGGGCTTCCTTACGAGTCCCATACGAGTCTTTGGGCCGTGATTGGAGATGATCTTCTATGCATGTGCTAAGAATCCTCAGTAATGGAACATATGGATATGGGGCAACAGGTGATTGCAAGGTTGATCAATCTCTACTTCTAAAGGGACAAAATGGGATAGTTAAAAGTTGGAGATCAATTACATTGCTTAATATCTCTTACACAGTCCTAACAACAAGAATAAGTCTATGGCTGATCAGATTGTTTGTCATGAGCAAACACGTTTTATTGAAGGTCGGTTTATCTTAGACCATTTTATCACAACTCTTGAAAGAATTGAATGGGCACTGGAAACTAGTCAAAAGTTAATATTCCTAAACATTGACTTTGATAAATCCTATGACAGGGTCATGTGATTTTCATCCTTGATATGCTCTCTTGGGTGGTTGGGCTTTTTGAATTTTAAGTCAACCAGTTGATGCTCTTTTCTCGAATGCCTCCATAAGGGTTTGTGTTCATGGCCATTTGTCAGAGGTGATTCTATTAAAAGGATCCTTTAAGTAAGGATGCCCCATTGGCCCCTTATTTATATGTTATTTTGAATTTTTCTTTAGGATGCTTGGGTGCAAAGGTGAGCCACGAACTTGAGGCATTTTTCTTTATGATGGTAGGTAGTTTTTCAATGTTCATTTTTCAGATGGTGTCCTCTTACCCTAGAATTGGCCTAAAGCCCTGTTTAAGCAAGAATGCAATGTATGAATATCTATGCTAAAGCAGTGGGAACATTGGTAAGTGAGCAGAAGATGGGGCCTCTTACTATTGGATGTAAGATTTTTCAGACTGGCTTTTAAAATTTTGGAAATTATTCAGATTGGTCATATCATAATATAATTTGTGTATTCTTTTGGCACTGATGCATCTCCAAAGGATATTTGGGACTCGGTCTGGAACAAGTTTGAAAAAAAGCTCATGATTTAGGTTTCCCATGATCTACCACTAGTAGGTAGAATCACTACCATAAACATAATTATTGCAGGAGGACGTGTTGTATCCATTTTGTCTTTCTTCTTCTAAATATAAGAAGTTGGAAATGGTCCTTAGACTGTTCCAATGGTATAAGCAGGAAGTGAAGGAAAGTCTTCCAGTACTAGTCTCATGGAACATTTTCACTTTGCCAAGGAGGCTTGAGGACTTGGGTCAATTGATATATAAACGTGGCGGTTTAGTGCTGAAAACAAAATGAACTGTCAACGCAATGACAGATGTGGTTCCTTAACAAATTCTTGTTCACCATTGAGCTCATAATACTACTCACGTAGGGGGCATAGAAACTCCAGTTGGGATCCATGATTTCAAGATCAATTATCTTTTGGAGAATTTGGCAGTTTGGTAGATAGTATCTAAAAAACTACATTGGGCCTTTGATGAACCTTGAAGCAAATGGGATCTAGCAGGAGATCTTTTTAGATCTTTCCCTTATAAAGAGGCTTGCCTGGTTCAAATCCCTTTGTCATAGGTAAGAGAACATTGAAGAAGAGCTTTCGTACATAGAGGAGTTCACGGACAAAGAAGTGCACAACTGACTGTTGAAATTTAAAGTTAGATATACTTCAATGCATAAACAGAACAAGGTTAGATTCAGAATAGTACTTATTTCAATAAATTTGATCTGCAATAAGATTAAACATAATTTTCATCTCTTTCAACTTTAACGCTCCGCTGGTCACTATGTTAATGTTGATCCAACTTTAACACTCTGCTGGTCACTGCGTTAAAGTTGGTCCTTGAAAGAATTCACCAATAGTAAATAAAATAAATAATGTACAGAAGATAACAATATTAAAGAATCACAACCATTGTTTGAATCAGCCTTGTACTCAGATACTTTTAAGTTTGATCTTGTCACCGAAGGGACAAGTCAATCTGGGTAAACATGTTACGTACCTTGAGAGAGAGAGTTCGGGTAGAAGTAAACAGACCTCAGATTTTTTAATCAAATGAACAGCTCAGTCATACTCAGTACAGTCACGCTAAGTAGAGATACACAATCATACAAAGCAGTGGCACACAGTCGGAGATAAACTTCACACTGGGCAGTGACCCATAGTCATATTGTGTAAGGACAAACCATTCACGCTGCAAGGGAGTGCAGCCACGCTGCTGCAACAAAAAATCACGATGCTAGGGAAAGCATCGATAAGCCATGAGATAGCAACAGAGAATACCAAAATGTAGTTACGCTGAAGTAACATGCAAACGGTGGGGAATGCTGGAAGGATCACACATGTGAGCAGTGAAGGAGCCACAGGGTATCCCAGTCACGCGGGAGATGATGTAACACCCAGAGAGTAGCGCAGGTGATTCCAGTGATGGAGGAGATAGATCACACGGGGAGCTAGCCTAGTCCGGGAGCTAGCCCAGTCACGTAGGAGCCGCACGGAGTAGAACAACGCGGGACAAGCAGAACAGTCAAACAGGAAGAAAATCACGCGAACAATTACTGTGGAGGAAGTGGAAGGATCACGTAGACACAATCGTCGTGGAGGATGCAGGAGGATCACATAGTAGTCACCGTGGATGGTGCAAAAAGATCACAAAAATACAATCACCGTGGAGGATGCGGAAGGATCACGCAAGAGCAGTCACCGTGGATGATGCAGAAAGATCACACAGACGCAATCATCGAGGCGGATGCGGAAGGATCACGCAGGAGTAGTCACCGTGGATGATGGAAAGATCATGTAGACATTCACGGTGGAGGAACACACAGACACAGGTGATGGAGTTAGCAGCAATTGAGTGCCAAGGTAAGAGATGGTTACAAAGTATGTATCTTAAGTGATACCCATTTTCTTTATATATAGGTTAGGGGGTTTAAATAACACAACGTGAGTCATACACTTAGGTTTACTTAGGAACAAGATAAAATGAAGTGATCCAAAAATAAACAATAAAATGAATGTTTCAAGGATTATAAAATAAAACCATAAGGTGAAATGGTGTAACAATAAGAAAATGGTCAAAAGATAAAACAATAAAAGGTCCAATGGTTTTATAATAAAACCATAAAGTAAAGTAAATGGTCAAAAGGTTTTTCCTTTTTAATAATAAAAGAAACATAAAGTAAATGGTCCAACCTAAATATAAAATGACTTAGGTTAGTGTACCAACAATAATAAGATTACACAAACAAAAGGGTGCTAGGATCAAACAACCCACATACCTACATTTACTTTTTATCTATAGGACCAACAAGACCAAGGACTTTAATCTTCTCTCTCTCTCAAGGTACAATTTTATATATATATATTTTGTCATCACTATATAAGGGGAAGATCCAAACCATATGGTAAGATATTTTGGTCCTCAATACTACTCCTAAGGGTTAGGTGTTAGGGACATCATCAAGGGGTGGTCGGTCCCTTGAGATGCAACCTAGCAATAACTGATTAGAAAAGGGGACATCATTATCTTCCATTCTTAAAGAATGGATTTCAACCCTAGGCTGAGTTTTAGTCCCAGACTGAATCATGTTGATCAACCCCTGGAACCTGACTGAGTCCTCCATTCTCTCGAAGAATGGTCCTCGGTACGAAGTTGAGCTTTAGTCCCAGACTGAAAGTCGATCAACTAAATGCATCACTTACTTGGACATCATGTCCCTAGTCCCAGACCATAATATGTCTCTAGCTCTACCTATAGGATCTACTTGGACATCATGTCCTTGGTCCTAGACTAGAATACCCTAGAGGCACATAGGGGCCCTAGCCACATGCTAAGGGCTTTGCTATGGCATCAACTTTCTTGGTCCCAAACCAAGAACCCCATGAGACTATTGGGGGCCCTAGGGTACCTTCTAGGGTTTTACTCTGCCCTAGTTAAATGACTAGGGTACCATCCTCACTGAGAATGGGTCTCGCAACTGCACTAAATTTAACACTGACTACTTTAGAGAAATGATAACAACCAATGTTTTAAAACTGGCAACTCAAACTTGGACTAGACCACATTGATCGGCAAAGGTTCCAAACGATCACCAAACCAGCTGGGCCAACCAGTTTGGTACTAAAGCAGCCAATTTAGACCTTGAATCGTCCGATTTTGTACCAACCCAATCAAACCAGCCAATTCTCACTTAACTCAACTGGGTTGAATTGCAAGCGACTGTGGCGAAGGGGATTGGTTTTGTACAAGTGACATTGAAGTTAGTAATATTAAATGGTAATGTTAAATTCTTAAAAGGATAGAAAATGAAAGATAAGTATTTAAATTTTTAGCATTAATGTTAATTGTTTCAGGATGTCTGAGAGTGGTTCCAATCTCATTGGACTTCGTTTGCAAAAAGTAGAATTTTAAGTCGCATTCATAATTCAATAGACTTAACAGTTTTTAGGATTTCAGGATTGCAACGTTTCCATTGGTTTCTATTATGTGTGAGGGTAAGGGATTGACATTTAATCAAGCACATCAACCTCTTTCAGAGTTGCAGAGAAGCGTGTTGTCCTTAGTGCAGATTAGGCAACAAAGCCATTCCATCCACATGTTTGATGGAATTGTAGAGATAAGGAAGTCCTCTGAAAACAAGGTCATCATGACTAGGTATGAAGATGGAAAGCTGCTAAAGTTGAAGGGATGTTCTGCAACAGTTCAAAACTTTGCCTATATGTCCCAGCTTGAAGAAGGTAAATTGTCATCTAGTTTATTGTGGCATGCAAGATTTGGTCACTTGAATTATAATAGTCTTCCTTTGTTAAGAAAGAATGGTGTATGTGGTTTTCCTACTATTCCTAAGCAAATGAACAAATGTGATTCATGTATCTTAGGGAAACACAAGAAACAACCTTTTTAGGAGTCAAAATTCAAAGTATGTAGAAAGTTAGAACTAATTCATTTTGACTTATGTGGCCCCATGCCTATTCCTTCTGCAAATGGTAATAAGTACCTCATTATCTTTGTTGATTGTTAATCAAGAATGTGTTGGTTATATTTATTGAAGACAAAGTCCGAGGCTTTTCAAACATGCAAGAACTTTCATGCATGGATAAAGAATCAAGCACAAACTTGTATTAGTACATTTCGATTTGATAATGGTAAAGAATACACATCTAATGAATTTGAAGATTATCTTTCCAAACATGGGATTACACATCAAACTTCAGTTCCTTATAATCCTCAGAAAAATGGTGTAGCAGAAAGGATGAATAGAACATTAATGATTATGACGAGATCAATGATGTTTTTCAAGAATGTGAAACTGATGTTTTGAGGTGATGTAGTTGTATGTGCAACATATTTGAGAAACAAAAGTCCATCTCATGCTATTGAAGACAAGACTCCACATGTTTGGACACCTTCCTTCGGTTAGGCATCTCAGAGTTTTTGGTTCCACCTATTATGCTTTGATACCAAAGGAGCAAAGAAACAAACTTGGTGCTAGAAGTAGATGTATTTTCTTGCGGTATTCAGATACTTCCAAAGCATACCGTCTTTATGACGAGGTAAACAAGAAATTTGTTGTTTCTAGAGATGCCATTTTTCTTGAAACTAATAAAAATGACAAGTCTATTCAAAGGAAGCTTGATCGTATGGAGAAGTCTTCCCATCTAAAGACATATTATGAATGTGATAATGAAATTCCAAACCTTGAAAGGGGAATCACGATACTGGATCAGGATCAATCTTTGGAATTCCCTTTTGGATGATAGGGAACAATGAATATTACATAGCATCCATAAAGAAAGATTTAAAGAAATGTTTTGAAATTACTGATTTGGGACATCTTCATTATTACTTAGGAATGGAAGAGAATCAAAATTCTAAGTACATATTCATATCTCATAAAAGTTTGTTGGAGAATTGTTGAACATAAGTTTTGCATGACAGAATGCAACCCTATCTCACCTCCAATGGAACAAAAGTTGAAGCTCACACCAAGTGAAAGAAAAGAATTCGAGGATGCCACAAAGTACCAACAACTTGTAGGATGTCTTATCTACCTTACCATTACCAGACCAGATAATTCTTATGTTGTTGGCATTCTTTCTGTTATAGCGTGATTTTCCGCACCTGATACATCATGCTTTGATGGCCTATTCATGTCCATATGCAAATTCTTTTTACCCCATTTGTTCACCATTACCTTACTACTCTAGTGGAACCCTTAAAAAGACATTTTTGAATATATGCATGGTTCACAAGTCTACAACCTACGTATATACAACTTGCACCACTATTACCCACGTACATCGAGAATTATGCTCAAAAAATAAAAATATTTGGAGTTTTCCTTATCAAGTAATGATTGACTTGATCATTGGCCTTCCATATGTCGGGAAAGGCTCTGATTCACCCCTTCTCTTCCCATTGAGGGGCTATATATTGAGCTACTATGAAGCATTAGAGGGGGATAACTTTGGAGAGCAAAGATATTATAGTAAAATTGTGCCCCATTCTTATATGCTTGAGTCTGCATCCCTTTTTCCTTGAAGCAACCATTAGTGCTATTTCTCAAGCTTGCATTTATCTTTGTGAGATTTCCTTTGTATGGAGTATTGAAATGGTGGATGCCTAGGGGGAGAGGCTTAGTTTCTCGATTTCGATGAGGTTCCAACAGAGTTTTTCATTTGTATCTTTTTTTCATATTAATAGAAATATACATTTCTCGTCCATTACATGTGTAATTATGAATATTTTTATCCATGGATGTAATTACTCTATTCACATGTTGGGATTGAATATGCTAAATTGGACTCTAACACTTTATATATATCATGCTTGTATATCTTGTTGTTGTTGAGGACAATGTGTAGAGACAAGTTTGATTGAAATCTCAACGGGGATCTACTTTGAACATTCGGAATAAGGTATGCTTCTTATCCCTTAGTGTTAGTTTCCGATTACATATTTAGCATGTTTTGAAATGAGTTTATTTCTGGTATCAACCTCAGGGATGATTTTAGGGGAGAAATTTAGCCCATGGGCAAAATTAAAGGAGTTAGAAATATTTAATGAGCAAATTTTAATATGGAAAGTTTTTTAAAAAACTTTAATATATCGTCCAATATTTACTATACAAATAATAGTCCAAAAACAAATCGTCCTCCCCCCTATTAATAAGGAAGTAAAAAAATAATGATTTAGCCCTCTCAAATTAACTTCAAATCCTGGGTTCGTCCAATATTTACTATACAAATAATAGTCCAAAGCAAATCGTCCTCCCCCCTATTAACGGAGAAGTAAAAACATAATGATTTAGCCCTCTCAAATTTACCTCAAATTCTACGTTCGCCTCCTGATTTCCACTAAAATTCATATTCAATCCTCCTTCACCCCTAATTTTCAGTAATTAATGCTTCCAATAATTATTTTTCCATCCATATTTTGTTTAAATTGAGGAAATTGTTGTATTCACCCTCGTTTTTCTGTCAAATCCAAGTTGAAACCTTCCTAACCAACCGATTTTTAGAATTAGAAGTTATTTTTCCTTCCATGTTTCATGAGATGAGAACCCTATTCATTCAGAAAGGTATAAATACACTTGGAGTGGGTTTCATGTTATTATTTCCCTTTAAGTGTTAAACCTTCTGTTTCACACCATCAACAAGATATTTTGCAAGCCCCTCCCCACCATTATAAGACCCCTCTGCCTTTCTAGTCTTCAAACTCGCCCTTCTCTCTTACTCAGTGCTTCCAACATCTGTAACGTTTGATTGCTTCCTTTTGACTTCTCCCATCTTTACAACATATAAAATAAAATAGGGGAAACAATAACAAATGGATTTTCCATCAATGGAAACAGACATTCGTATAGTGATGTATATGTTAATAGGAACAAACTGTTAACGAGCATGCAATTCATCATGTTAATGGGAATGTCAACATGATTGCCACAACGACTATTTCCAATGGAGGTCGGGGATTCGAAACCGTGCTTTTCGTGCTTTCTGAGATGGACGACACTATTGCTTTTGGTATGAAGAAGAAATTGAAGACAATCTTCGCTCGTGTTTAGTGTTGAATAGGTAAATTTTGTAAACCTGCAAAACTGAGTTGTAATAAATTACCGTTGGTTTTCGCAACGCAGATATTTTTGAGCTTGAGTGTGGATATATATATATAAACAAGTTATTTTTTTACTAAATATTGAATATTACTGTCTTCACATCGTTCTTCATACCGAAGTGAGCAATTACCATTGTCGTATTGTGGAGGGCACGCTGAAGGAGGCCATGGGACCGAGGTTTGTCAAATTAATGTTGGTTAAGGACTACTATCTTATCCTTATCTCGGGTTAAAGAACCAATATCAATGTTATCGGGTTATGGAGTCTTTTTTTCTGGGCTATGGGTTTCCAGATAATCCATATCATAATATTTCCTTAGGAAAATAAAAATAACATGAACGAGTAGCCATGGGTAGTAAATTATACGCTGAAATTGAGGTAATACGTGGTCATCAATGGGTCATTAAACAAATAGCGATGGGTTAAAAAGAGAGAGGGGATGGGCTTTGGCTTGTGCCTTTTTAATAAGGTGAGTAATTAAGGTTAGGGAATGTAATATCCCAAATACTGATATTCTCTAATGTTCTATGATAGTGTTGACTAGCACACTCAATCTCATACAAATTTGCAAAATAACCGTGCATGCAAACTTGCCATGCAAAAATGCCCTAAAATATAGCTTAATTAGGGTTAGGGTTTTGCAGAGAGAAATTAACACTTACCACTGATATTCTGGCTGATAATGACTCCAGAGATAGCTGCATGCATAAGGATCCAGATGGGTGGTCTAATAATGCTCTTTTCTTCTAGTGTTACCGCCTCGTAGTACCGTAAAAACCCTCCAGACTGAAGGTGACGTTTTTGTAGGAGGAGAGGTCCGTTTGGGCTGAAACTTTTTGAGCTTGTTCGTCTGCTGATGTCGGAGAGATGGCCTGACACATGCAGAGGTTTGGCTACCTCTAAGTGCCCTAGCGAATTGATTAGCAGTTCTGCTGCTCATGCCCCCAACTGATCTGTTTGGCTGATAGCTACTCTAGGTGAGAAAACCGATGGTTGATAATCACTACATACCATAGGATAGGCCTGCTGAGAAAGAGGAAGCTGACATGCGGAGGAAAGACTGGGTTTTGTGGTCCCAGCGAATCCTTCTGTGTTTTTCCTGCTACTTCCGGCTGCAAAACATGGATCTGCTAATAACCCTTCGGAATGTGCTGGATCTCCGAATACTGTAGTATATGATGGATGCAATGGATAAACCTGGCTGATCTATCCCAATAAGAGACTAGGGCAGATATCTCATTGCTGAACCCTTACTAGCTGAAGACATCGTCTCCAACCCCAACTGTCATGGCTGCACACTGTGCTGCTGCTCAAAACTCCAAAATCAATCAACAATAACAATAGATGTCTTATTTAGTCCAATAACCCTTCTTCAATAGATGATCATGTGATTTTAGGGTTTGCATGTCACTTTTAAGGTTTTCACTTCACTTTTGCATGCATGCAATTCTAATTTCATGTTGACTTTAACACTGAAGAAATAAGGCTCACATGTTGACTCAAGCTACCACAAGCCTTGTCTGTGTTCTCCTGAAGAAGACTGTTTTGAAATGAAATAGTATGTTTCTTCTGCCACCCCATCAAGTAATCCAACTGCTCTTCATTACTAGAAATCCTGACCGCTGACTCGACACATACAACTCGAAGAGCTGTAAGCTCAACATCTCGCTGTAATATGGTGTTCCGAAGTATCTTGGTCCTCTCTTTCATTGCTAGAATGATTTCTTCAACATGTTCAATCTTCTTTCGGTGACTATCATTTGGAAGCTCTATCTCATGACTGTATAAACTCTCCCTAACCTCCATGTGTGACTGCTCACTGTCTCGACTGTTGTGCTCATTGCCTTGTACCTCATGTATTTTTCCTATCATAACTGTCTGGGTCCCTGCTGTAGGTGATGAAGAGTGTACCAACTCCAACTCATCACACGACTTGTCCACAATCCGACTAGCGAATGTGCTTATGTTGCTAGGCTGACAAGATGGCTCTAATGCTATCTCCTCATGCACATCCTCATCATGTACTGCTATCCTCTGAAAATCTGAAATAAATGCATCTGCACTACCTGTCTGCTTGAGATGTGCCATCTCTCTAAAGTGTACTTCAAGGTCCTTCCGATCAAACTGCTTAATGAGCCTCTGTGTAAAATCTGGATACGACGTGATGGTATTGTAACCCAGTGTCACTAACCCGTGGTACCACCACTCATTGGATTCTCCATCCAAATGAAAAGTAGCCAATTTAATGGCATTTGTCTCAATCATGGGGTTGAGATGGAAGTATGTATCCAACTTCTGCACCCAATTCCGGGCTAGGCCACCTTGGGTATCCTCAAAGGTAGGGATAGTCAGTTTCCCTACTGTGCGTTGTAACTCATAGTTCTGGGTGAATGGCCTATTGTAAGCGCTGGGTTTGTTCTTAATTTTAAAGTGGCAGAAGTCAGTGAAGGTCATGGCTGAATGGAAGTCGTCTCCTAAAGCTCTTTACTCTCTCAGATAGGCACTCATGAATTCTTCTGGTTCTACTTTTGCTAGAGGCACTGCAGTTGGACTATCTAAGAATTGAGGCATGCTAGGTCGGGAAGGCTTGTTGTATATATGGGGATGGCTCTGCATGTTGGTATGTAAGTGCTCCCCACTACTACTGGTGGATACCCTATCACTATTGAGAAACAAGGGCCTGTGTGGGGTGGGCCCATTTTTCTTTGTCATTTGCCTGAAGGCACTCATCATTTCTTTTTTCCCAGTACTGAGTTCTTTTATGGCTGACATGAGACTATTGAAAGTTTTTTTTATCATCCTCTGCCATTGTTTCTTTGCTCTTTCCAAACTGATACTCTTTGTTCCCCAACTCTATGTCCTCTAACTCCTCTTCTCCTCTATCATTGTCTCTAAACCTCTGTCTTCGGTAAGTAATGTTGTATGGGTCTTCCGAATTCATTTATAATTTTGAATTCCCACAGCTGGAAAGGAAAATAGCTCTGATACCACTGTAATATCCCAAATATTGATATTCTCTAATGTTCTATGATAGTGTTGACTAGCACACTCAATCTCATACAAATTTGCAAAATAACTGTGCATGCAAACTCGCCATGCAAAAATGCCCTAAAATATAGCTGAATTAGGGTTAGGGTTTTGCAGAGAGAAATTAACACTTACCACTGATATTCTGGATGATAATGACTCCAGAGATAGCTGCATGCATAAGGATCCAGATGGGTGGTCTAATAATGCTCTTTTCCTCCGGTGTTACCGCCCCGTAGTACCGTAAAAACCCTCCAGACTGAAGGTGACGTTTTTGTAGTAGGAGAGGTCCGTTTCGGCTGAAAATTTTTGAGCTTGTCCGTCTGCTGATGCTGGAGAGATGGCCTGGCTCATGCAGAGTTTTGGATGCCTCTAAGTGCCCTAGTGAATTGATTAGCAATTTTGCTGCTCACGCCCCCAGCTGATCTGTTTGGCTGATAGCTGCTCTAGGTGAGCAAACTGATGGCTGATAATCATTTCATATCGTAGGATAGGCTTACTGAGAAAGAGGAAGCTGACATGCTGAGGAAAGACTGGGTTTTGTGGTCTCATCGAATCCTTCTGTATTTTCCCTGCTACTTTCGGTTGCAAAACATGGATCTGCTAATAACCCTTCGGAATGTGCTAGATCTCTGAATACTGTAGTATATGATGGATGCAATGGATAAACTTGGATGATCTATCCCAATAAGAGACTAGGGCAGATATCTCACTACCGAACCCTCGCTAGCTGAAGACACCGTCTTCAACCCCAACTGTCGCGGCTGCACGCTGTGTTGCTGCTCGAAACTCCAAAATCAATCAACAATAACAATAGATGTCTTCTTTAGTCTAATGACGCTTCTTAAATAGATGATCGTGTGCTTTTAGGGTTTGCATGTCACTTTTAGGGTTTTCACTTCACTTTTGTATGCATGCAACTCTAATTTCATGTTGACTTTAACACTGAAGAAATAAGGCTTACATGCTCCGCATGTCAATAAGGCTTGCTTGCTCTTGCGAACAAGGCGCTTCTTATAGACAAAAAGTTGCAAAGCGTAGAAGTGGATGAGTTTATCTATCACAAATTACTAGTGCATCCGACGCTCGTCTGCTACCTGAAGTATGTAATTAAGTAATTTACATATGGTAATATCCCTTAGATTTATCCCTTTAAATGTTGGAAAAGTCTTGGTTCTCAGGATTCTAATTTGTAGTCATGATGTGTGATTCCAACCTCAAAATCATTTTCTTCATGGGAAGCAGCGAAGGATCCACAACTCGAGAGGTATTTCAGCACAAGAACGTCAAGAAAGCGGTGATGTGTGGCATCAATAAGGTATAACTGCGAGTCTCATTGATTTATGGTTTTATTGCTTTTATTTTGAAGTTTTTTGGACTTAAATAAAACATTGCTTTAAGATATTAAAGATTGGATGGGAAACTTTTTTCATAAGATGGGGTAGATTTATGTCTCCCATCCCATAAAAAGGGTAATTATTTTAGCTTGCATTATCTATGTTATTATAATATAAACAAAGTGCTTATCAACTTCTCAAAGCAGGTGCATTGTAAGTAAGCATGGTTCATCAATTCAAAAACTTACAAGAAAATAAGACGTATCCAAAATAACAAAGAAGATATCCTCCAAGAAGAAATATTCTATTGGTTTCCAAACATACAAGAAGGCATTTCCTCTTGGGATCGACTCACGAGATCAACACTTGTATTGACTAGTGGCTATCTATCTTATTTACAACCGGTAATCAAGAACACCTCCTGGTGGGGATCTCCTCCTATTGGCTAGTAGTGACCTCCTTGAAGTGTAATGATGGTGTCTTAGCAAACAACTCATGTTCCCCAATCAATCCACTTGGTTCCGTACCTTCCCGTACTTTTGGAAATAATGGATAGGCTTTAACAACTCTATAGAATGCTATCCTATGCTCTTCTCCATTATATTAGCAACGAATCCTAGGGGATTATAGCAGCAGATCCAGAATGTTGTTGATTTTTTCTGCAAATACTCTGTTGTGAACATAGAAGCGTTCTGCATTTCTCTTCTTCAACTCATTATTGATGCTAGGTAACTAATTTTTAATGCTTCATTTTCTCAAACTATACTTTATACTTATTAGGTTCCTGCTAAAATTTAAAGCTTTAATCGAAATTCTTCAACGAAGGGATGAGCTTGAGAACATAGATGAACGATCCGACGTCATAATAGGATACCTCACAGATCCTATGGAAGGAGGTCCTTGTTATCAATTGTATACAAAATATTTCTATGAGTTTGTTCTAACGCCAAAGCTGAGCCACAGAGGAGTGTTGGTTACTTAGGTATAACATCACAATAAAATCGCTCAAATTATTATAGAAACTATTTCTTGACAGTGTTATTTTGCTGCCTCACATTGTACATCAATTAACAAGATAAAGAATAATTTGATAATAGTAAGGCATGCTTCTAGTAGTACTATAGTTCTAGGAGTTTCACTGATAATTGCAGTCGACTTCAGTTCGAGGCTCGAGTTTCATAGACAGTTTTATTCATTTAGTTTAAAGTTCTTAAAAATATCAATTTAGAGAAGCGGTTGATCTTCTCACTCACTGAAGTTTATGAAATAAGCGTGGCCCGACAAATAGTGTCATAGAAGGCGAGTTTTGTTAGAATTCGACATAGCTACTGCTGAGGAGCTTTTTTATTTAGACAATTTTTCCTTTAAATTTAAAATCAAATCCCCGGAATCTCCTTCAACTTTCGGGAAAACAAATTCAATATAAATATCTAGAAGCTTAGGGAGAATGTTTGCCTGAAACAGATTCCATCCAAATTTGGCAAGAATTGTTTTCTACGCTTTGCTTAATTTGTCCGCCATGACTGTTCCTATTCTTTACTAACTACTTTTTTAATTTATTTTAAAATTTAATATTTTTCCAGTTTAAAAACATAAGCGATCTAACTACTTTACTAAAGTATTCTTTAGTAACCACTTTTAATTTACTTTAAAAATTAATAATGTTCCAATTTAAAAACTTAAGCAATGAGAGATTTTTGCTACCATCATCTAACTTTTACGATGAGACATAAGTATATATTTGTTATTAACTACTTTTAATTTATATTAAAATTTATTATTTTTCCAATTTGAAAACGTAAGCAATGAGAGATTGTCGGTGCCATCATCTAGCTTTTACGACTGGTTTTATGACAGAAGTATCATTATTGCAGCCAAGCTTTTATTTTAGAGGTTCAAATCAGTACCATATTGCTAATAAGCTCTTCACATTTTCCAATTCCATATTTCTAATGAGCTCTTCACATTTTCCTTTACTGGTGCCCATTCACAAAACGTAAATATGTTATTAGGCTTAAAAATAATTATTTTAAAAATATTATTTATTTTAAAAATATTTTATTCAGTAATAAGGATTAAAATATTTATTACATTTTATTACTTACAAATATTTACAATACATAAATGTTTATAAACAAATATTACTTACAATGTGATATGCCACTGAATTTAGCAGAATGCAATCTCAAGAAAGTAGAATGCATATCGAAGTCTCTAGAAAAATTGTGTAGTTAAAACTAGTATATACCGTGGGAAGCCTTTTAAAGCAATTCCAATGCCAAATATATACTACCTGACCGTGCAGACAAATAGATACCAATCAGGTTTCTCTTCAATTCATATAATTTAAGCAATACAAATGTATTTCTTTAGAAATTATAATTTTTAGATATTTAAAAATGCTTAGTTATCTATATTTTCCTATTATAATGGTTTTTATTTTTATTTAAATTGGAGGAGAAATATTTTTTTCTTAAGTCTGCAAATTGTATTAAGTTACTGAAACAAAAAATACATCACTCACAGAATTTTAGGGTGGTATGAGGAGCCACCACCTTAACAAGTCAACACTATGGACGTGTCTTACATTAATATGGCAAAAAAACCCATCAACCGAGGGGTGCTAAACTATAGATGCAAAATTTATACTGGTATTGGTCACTAAGAGCTTTAAAATTATATAACATAAACGTGCACACATCAAATCATCCGCTTACAATTGACGCTGAAGAGATCGACGACAAAATAAAACAAAGAATCAAAGGGGACCTACGATTTCTTGACAGAGAAACTTTCATGGCGGCGTCCACATTGAATAAGAGTGTCTGCACTTCGTAAGTAAACGTCATAAAATATTTTGACAAATTCATTCATAAATTCCACGATTGCTGACAGGCCTGTCGATGATGATTGTTAAAGGAACCTTTTGTATATACAAAAGAGACGACACGATTCTTATATCTTATATGGCCACAAAAAGGCTTTCCATAAATCAAACCCTTCTCTTCCACATAAATAAAAGCTGGTGAAGTGCTCTTAACACAAAGCCAAGCGCAACGCATGGGGAATCACTATGTTTTCGACATTTATATATTACGTAAAATATTTATATGTTTGTGGAAAGGTCGGTTTCTTTTACCTTTTGTTTTTTATTTATTTATAAAGTGTTATCATTTAATAATGTCAATGTCTTGTGAGTGTTCACAAAAAAAGCTAAAAGCAAGTTGTGTATATTAAGATCATATTTTCATGTTAAAAAGTTTTGCAAGGATGGTGATTGCACGTTGAACTCATTTCTATAAATTCCATGCTATTTGATGATGTAATTTATACTTTCTTTTCGATTATCATGGATTATAATATCTCCACAAAATTGTACAAGTGGGTCGACCCCACAACATTTGGCACTACCAACAAAAAATATATTGTCTCTCTTTTTATTATGGCTATAATGTTTAATATATATTATCATGCTTAAGTTTAGATAATTTATAATTGACATATTTTCCACCTTTTACAATCCTAAAGGCAGGGAATATGCAACATTGCTGCTACGCCTTGTTTGTATCTATTGTTTACATGGTTTTTTCATGTTGTCCCATGTCTTGTTTATCCTCAAAGATCTAGTTGTCACACACCGATCAATCACTATTATGGATATTTTACAATAACTCATCTCAAATTTTTTCCATATTATACTGTTGAGCTCAAAATTTTCATTCTTGTAGCTTTCACAGACACTGTTGAGTTCTGCTACTGTCTTTTTCTTCTGCAATTTTTTATCCTCTGTAATTGTAGATTCCAATTAAAAAATCCAATCTCTGTTAAAGGAAGATATACTGCAAGTGATTATTTCAAGCTTTGATCTTAGTCACCAGTGATATCAGTCTCAACAATGAAAAATAATCAATAATATCTATCACGTTTAATTTGAACTACTAATTTCATTAATCAGAGATTCATAACCGAATTTTGGAAGACTAATCTATCAAATCTAATGCATTCCTGAGATGTCTTTTCTTGTACATTTATAAGATATATCCAGTCTAACTTGATTCCCTTATTTCTTTCTTTTCTTTCATTAAGCAGAGATAAGCACTACCTACCTTTACAAGTTGATTTGTTATCGATTCAGAGTCAGATTGATTTTCTATAGAGCCAGAGTCCTGTCTTGTGCGATTATTACATGTACATCATCCAATTTGAAAATGGAGATTATTACTTTATGTTGATGACAGTACTAAAATAACAAAATAAAACCACTCTATACAGAAAGAGATCACTGCAACTATTACTAAACCAACAAAAAATGCTATACACTAAATATGGGTAGACCAAACTATACCATCCCATTCCATTAAAAGATGCGACCATATCATAGAATCCTATTCCATTAAATTATTTTTCCCATTGATGAATTAACAATGGATTTCTGGACCAGGAATGTCATTAACATTGGCTTTATGCATGTGACTGCACGGTGCTTCACTCATTCTGATATGAAAATCAAGCACATTGCATAACAAGCCATTAGGGAAATAATATAAGTTTTTTAATCAAGCCATTGTGGAAAGCATATAAGATTCACTAATTTTTACAATTTTTTTTAATGAAGTGAACTATTCGCCAAGATTTTACAACATTATATAATAAAATGAAAGATTCGCCAAATTTTTTATATATACATATTATATTTTTGATAACATTGCCTTCAAATTTTCTTATATATCAGAGAGATTTGCCCATTTTTTATACATATAAATATAGGGGGGTTCTTAAAATCATCCCTCGTCATCCTGTCTGTTGTGATCCACCCCAATCCATAGGAACTTTTCTTCGTAACATAATTGGCGACTCCATTGGAGAATTCATTTTTGTTGGGGTTTGGGTGCATGATTTATTTGATTTGCTCTCTGCTACTCTGCGTTTCTGTGTCGCGTTCAATAGTTTGTTAATTCATTATCAGTACCTTGAATTGATTTGAAACTTAGCTTACTTTTTACCACTTTTTCCTTTGTATACGCAGGTCATAGAACTCATAGTTGCGTATATAAGTGGGCAGTAGTACATATAGTCACATACATACGTTTTTATTCTTTGACCAGTCACATACATTTCCTTCTTTGCTTAGGATTTTGATGTGTGAAGGTTCTGGGTGGGTTGTGTGTGTGGCTGGGTCTTTCTGGGTTCCTATGCTACTTGTTGACTGCTTCTGTTGTGACCATAGCTCTCTTTTTCATTGTTTTTTTCTTTGGGATTGATTCTTGTCATTTATCTCCTTTTTGTTTTATTATTATCACATTTTCTTTGTTATTCGCAATGTCTTGCTTGGCTTGTTTGCTGCTTGCTGCAGGGTCTACGAATTTGTAGTTTCATTTTATTGCATTTTGATTGCATTTATAGTGAAAATACAAAAATATTTTTATCTTTGCATGTTTATTGCATTGTGCATATGAATTGAGTTGGTACTTGCATTAGGTTTTCTTAGATGAAATTAGTGATCATGCTTTCATATAGGAAGGATTGCATTGGCATTTGAAAATGAATGGAATTTTGTGCATTACATGTAGTGGGATACCCCATTTTTCATGTTTAAAAACAAAGTTGCATTTGGAATTGTTTTTTAGGTGTGCATATGTACTTCATTGTTGAGTCGTAACATCACTATTTGTAAGTTCATTACCCTTGAGTAATCACAAGCATTAAAATTAACGCTTAGATTAAAATTGGTTACACTTTTTTATTTGATAGAGGTGCACCAATAAGATTAGGATTGTAGAGTCTTGGAATAGAGTGTCACGAGTAAATCTTTCCAAGACTATGAAACAAAAAAACTAGGTGTCTTCTGAGGAAAGAAGTGAAATCCTTGGTATAATTAGTGTTCTCATGAGGCTCCTCTCACACGGGAGTTAAGCATGAGGCAGTGCAAACGTTAGTGGTGGGGATAGTCCCCTGCTACTTTCTATTGAGTGCTAGAGATATTTCTAGGATCTTATTTGTATTTGGGGGATTTTGAGGTACCTTTGGTGCTTTCACACTTCGAGCTTTGTTACCCTACCCATACGGTAGATCTCGACTGTGGCTATCCACCTGAGAATTGGTTATATTGGGTTGACCTTAGTTGTCTTACGTAAGTATCACAGGGGGTACTTGTAGAGGTTGTTCTGCGAGTGTATCGACTTGGTACGGGTCATATAACATAGTGTCTATATGAGTTGAAGCTGAGAGCCACTATAATTGGTTAAACGTCTCTACTTGTAGTGTATGGGATTCCCAGGCCTCTGCTAGGCGAGACATACCTGGTGCCTTTGGGAGCCCACTTATCCTCCCTCTTTGCTTGTTTGCATATGACTTAGTTTTACTTTGGGGTGTGCTCTTTGTGCACTAGTTTTATTTAGGGATTGTAATTAGTTGAGTCTTTGTTATTTTGTGGATTAATTGTGGATCAATTTTCTGCACCTCTCCAATCTCGATGCTTAGTAGGATTATTTCCTTGTGACCCTCCTCCTCCTCCTTCTCGGAAGATGACTGACAGACGTTCTAGGAAACCTTTGTCACATTGTGATTCACACACAGTTCTCACAATGAGTACTACATCTGAGAAACCAGAGTTCCCTCCATCTCCATCATCTAGAATGGAGGGAGGAACCATATGGATACTTGGAACTTTAGTTTATACCAACCGTCATGGGGATAGTACTTCCCCATAGTACACGACCCAGTTGTTATATTTTACAGCTGTCCATAGGAGGTTTTCCTCAGAGAGGTCGAGTGTTGAGACTCAGTCTACTCCCTCTGGCATAGATCCTTTCACATTCGGAATGCTGAATATCACTGGTGCTATTTAGTCACCTATCACCAGTCCTAGTGAGGAACTTGTTGTTGAACTGTGAGGCATCACAACGCATTATCTTTCCCATAGATTTGGAAGTGGTCATATTCCACCCTCTGCTCCATTTGTGGGGGTATTTTCACTCCCTTCATCCGGTCTCAATACCAGTGTTCACTATTACGGGGCTGATAATGGATACATGAATATTGGAGCTACAACCTACATTCCATATTACATCCCATCGTCCACCGCACCGATCCCTTCAAATGATTTTCTTATGTCAAAACCTCCTTATATCTCGCATGGTCCCTCGAGAAGTGGTGCTCCATTTAGCTATCTTGTCCCCTTGTTAGCTGGTGATGTTGTCTCTGGAGGATATGTACCTCCCCAGATTTTTGGGGGTCAACCGACTTATTAGTCTTATAACTATGGTTATATGGCTCTTCCTTCTGAGGGAATATGCCATTACCAGATCCCTGTACAACCCTATATGAGCCATATGGGAGGTGGTTATTATCCGACTGGTCAAGGCTGCGACCTTTATCAGAATCAACCCTATATGAACCAATCCTTTCAAGGAGCATGGAATCCAATGGCACAACTTAAGGCTCCCCTTTTTGGCGACCTTAAATATGCCTTACCTTTCAAAGTTAACCAATGATCCAGTATATCATGATCCGATGTGGTTGGTTGTTCCTACCAAGATTCCTTTGGACATTATGAAGTTCAAAGGTAAGAATGGTGAGGACCCTAGAGAGCATGTGACTACTTTCCACCTGTGGTGCTCTTTGAATTCTCTAAACCATGACTCTATTCATTTACGACTGCTTCAATGCACCATCACGTGTCTTACTATGAAATGGTACATAGAGTTTACTAGGGGCATATACTAAGACGTTTAATGATTTAGCCTTAATATTTCTCAATCACTTTCAGCTACCGGTATGTTACGATGCTGGAATTGAGATCTTGTTAACATTTCATCAAAATAAAGCCACACATATCTCTGATCATATTCAAAAGTGGTGCAGACGAAAGAGGTTGATTAAGGCCAACATTCCACCTGAGTTTTTATTGGATTGGTTCATTAAATATTTATTACCATACATTGCGAAGGATGTTTCAACATCCAGAGTGACTAATGAGGAACAAGATATATTTAGCGCCCAACAGTTGGATTTGATTTATGCTCAGTCTGGGATTCTATATGAGATTGTCCTTGACGCGCCATGGTCTAAATTTGACCGTAAGTTCAAACCTAGGACATATGCCGATGGTATTGTTGGCTCCACGAGTACCAAATTCATAGGCCAGGTTGCAAATCAAATGTGAAATTTGTCTATAAACTAGTCTACGACTGGATAGGCTACGACCTCGTCCACTCCCACCTAGTTGACGGTTGTGCTTTTAGTGCATTCGTCAGATCAGAAGATAAACTAGCAACCCGAAAGGAATATAAGAAAGGGAAGAAATAATAAACAGGGTTGGAATAGTAAGGAGAATCAGAATGATGACAAGAATGTGGATAATGCTGTGGGGGACAAGAAACCTAACCGAAAGGTGAAATTCCCTTGCAAACTTTGTGGGGGAGACCATCTCACATACTTGTGCCCTCATATTGAAGATGCCTCAAAGTACATCCAATAGAGGCCAGTTTTCTTGACTAATCATTTGCCTCATAATCAAAATATGGCTTCAAGGTCTGTGGACACTAGAAGCAGTTTATTGGACATTGGGTTCAATGCTCCCCGTGAGTTTCATGACATGGACTAATCGCCTCCTGAGATCTTAACTCCGACAATTGTGGCAGAGGTTAACACCTGCAGGTTTTGGTCTAACGACAATTGTGAGTCCAAAAAATGGTATCAAAGTGATAGGTCAAGGGTTCGAAAATCCCCTGGCTAGCATTGGGGGGGAGATTGTTGGACATTGGGTTCAACACTCCCTATGAGTTTCGTGACATGGACTAATCACCTCCCAGGATCTTAACTCCGGCAATTGTGGTGGAGGTTAACACTACGGGTTTTGGTCTAATAGTAATTGTGAGTCCAACATAGTTCTGGTGGGAATATCGGTCATGGAAGGTAGTCATGATTGCATGAACATGACGTCAGCTGCTAATTTTGGGACTCGCTAAAAATATTATGATTCGTCACAACCCAACATGGGTAAGGATCCTACACCTCCTGAAATTCCTTTGCAGATTGATAAGTCTGAAGTTATACCTCATATACCTAAGGGAGTCTTAAAGTGTTCAGAGCACAATAATAATGCCCGAGCCTCCCAACATTATTTCATTGTCGAGGATTTGGGCCAGACTCCCTGTGCGATGCCAGCTCTTGAAGTCCTTTATAATTTTCCTTCACAGAGGAGAGCATTTTTGTCTTCTCTTGGGGTAGTTGATCCTAATACCTCCACGGTAGTTAGATTTGAAACTCACGAGGTTCGTCCTCTTTTTCCTTACCATGTGGATTTCCAATTCCATATGGAGTTTCTAAATAACACCATTAAATGCACTGTTGTTGATGAAGACACTATGACCTATGTGATGTCTCTAGCTTGTTAGAAAGGCATTGGCTCACCCATGTTGTCCAAATATATGACTATGCTGATCGCATTTGATGGACGTTTGTTCAGGCTATATGGCATTATTCCATCCCTTTAAGTCTAGTTTGGGGAGAAGACCATGCCAGTCGAAGTTGAGGTGGTTGATGTGCCCCTTGACTACAATATTTTACTGGGATGGAACTGGATTTACGATATGAAAGTGGTTGCGTCGTCCATATTTCGAGTATTTTTCTTCCCTTTTGAGGATCGGATTGTGACGATCGATCAATTATTGTTCGATAATTCTAGTTTGTCTATATCATCAAGAAATACCATCCTGACCATTAATAATTCTCAGCCGACAATTGAGAATGTTGGTGTCGGAATGTATTCATCATTGATGGGAACTTTTAATATTTCGGCACCAATCCTAGCTATTAGCTCTACTCCTAGTAGTGACTCGTCACCTTTGAGTTTGGTCCCATTTCGCACTATGTATTTGGATGACCCTTGGACTCCTGCTTCTCTGAGCACCTTAGATGAACATCCTAGACCTACTAGGATGGAGATGACATTGTTTGTAGTAGAGACTGCATATCAAGCTGCTCTTGATCATGCTATAGACCCGGTTCATTCATATTTTTGGATGAAAGGGGAGGATCTCCTCGCACTTCCTACTTGAGAGACTGCGTCGTCATGCTCACATGATTGCCTTGACGATATTTTTCCTTCATATGAAGTGATTCTCAAGGCCATAACTAGTCCATAACAACCTTGGGAGGAGATGCATCATCAATATTACTTTCTCCCGGGGCTCAAATGGATCGAGTGTGATGAATTTAGGATGAACTTAAGCTAGAATTTTGGTCAAAACATGATCCCATTAGGCACTCATGGCATATATGTTGAAGCGAACATGGAAAATTTATCTCCTGCTATTCCTATCAACATTTCTCAGATTCCTGGTAAAATCAAGAATGTTTACATCGGTGCTGATTGTTTTCCCAATGATATAAAGATATACACTAAGATTTTTAAAGAGTTTCGTGATGTATTTGCTTGTTCATATGATGAAATGGCAGGAATTACCCTTGCACTGTTAAACATGAGATCAAAAAGTATCCAAATGCCAAACATGTTCGACAACTCTTACGTACAATGGATCCTCGTAAGGCTCCTACTCTTAAGGCTAAGATAGAAAAGTTTCTCAAAGCTGGCTTCATCTATCCGGTTCCCTTAACTGAATCGGTATTCAACCCCGTTCCGGTTGATAAGAAACAAGGGACTATCCGTGTATGCACCGACTTTAGAGACTTGAATAAGGATTTTCCAAAATATAATTTTCCCACACCATTCATTGATTATATTTTTGGATGAGTGTGTTGGGAGTGAGGTATTCTCATTTATGGACGGATTTTTACGGTATAACCAAATCTAGATCAAACCTAAGGACCAACATAAGATGCATTTATTTATCCTTGTGGTTCTTTTGCATACCGGAAAATTCCTTTCAGCCTTAAAAATGCCAGAGCTACTTTTCAGCGGGCCATGATATATGACCTTTGCTTTCCATGACCTTAAGCGTATTATAGAATTTTATCTAGATGATTTAGCTACTCACTCTTGTTTGAGGGTGGATCACCCAGGTCATTTGCGCTTAGTTTTTGAAAGATGTTGACAGTACCAACTTCGGTTAAATCCTAAAAAGTGCATATTTTGTGTGAAAGTTGGTCATTTATTAGGATTTATCGTATCTAAAGAGGGGGTTAGGGTCGATCCTCTTAAGGTTGAGGAATTATTACAATTGTCTACCTTGCGCACAGTTAGACACCTTCAAAGTCTCCAAGGGATAGCTAATTTCTTGCATAGGTTTGTCGTCAATTTTGCCAATTTGACCAAGGGATTTATGCATTTGTTGAAGAAGGATACTTTGTTCATATAGGATGAGTGAGCCCAGGAGTCCTTCGATGCCCTTAAGAAATCCTTGGCATCATACCCTGTTTTTAGTCCACCCGATTGTAGTTGTGATTTCTTGTTATATGTGGCAGCATCTCAAGAGATGATTAATATGGTTCTGGTTCAAGAGGATGATGGTGTCCAAGAGCATGTTATTTACTATCTTATCCAGAATCTCATTGAAGTGGAACTCTGACATAGTCACGTCGAGAAATTTCCTCAGCGATTGTTCATGCGATCCAACAATTGAGACATTATATCTTGCTTCGCCAGACTACAGTCGTAGCCCACATCAATCCATTTCAATTTGTATTGACTAGACGAATGATAGGGGGAAATATAATAAATGAATTGTTAGTTTGCAAAAATTTGACCTCGAAGTTGTTTCAGAAAAATCAAAGAAGTCGTTAATTTTGGGGAACTCATGTCATATCTCCCTATCTTGGATGAAGATGACGTTCATGAGGATTCATTTTTAAATGAACATATATTTCTCATTTCATCTTTGGACCCTTGGTATGGCGAGATTATCGTCTATCTTCAGGCTTTGAAGGTTCCCCCTCACCTCTCGAGGGATGAGCGTCGACGCTTACATCATAATTCAAATAAATATCTTATTATCGATGCCACTTTGTATCACCATGGGGTGGATTCCATTTTGTGTCGATGTTTGACTCACGATGAGGTTGGGGCTATGTTGAATGATTTCCACGAATGGGCATGTGGTGGTCATTTATTTGGGCTTGCTACAACCTAAAAAATGCTTAGAGTAGGTTATTATTAGCCGCCGATCTTAAAATATTGTGTTAATGCGGTCAAGCGGTGCGACCCTTACCAGGTGTTTGCATGCAATATGCACTTGCATCCCTCCCCATTACATCCTATTATCACCGCTGGTCCCTTCACTAAGTGGGGGGTGGATTTTATCAATTGCAACCTAGCTTCGGCTGGGGGGAATAATCACATTATAGTGGTCATGGACTATTTCCCGAAATGGGCAGAGGCTGTTCCTACAATTAAATCCGATGGTGATATTTTCTCTCATTTCTTATTCAATCAGATTATCACTCGATTCGACATCCTGAAGGACCTTGTCACTGACCATGACAGGCACTTTACAAAAAATATGATGGCAGAATTAGCCTTGAAACTAGGGTATAATCAAGAACATTCTTCTTCTTACTACCCCTAAGAGAATGTCCTATAGGTTGAAGTTGTTAACAAGTCCCTTAAGGCCATTCTACAAAGAACCATCACGTAAAGAAAAACGAACTAGCATATTCTGGTTTACTCTTCTTTGTGGACTTACCAAACCTCAATTAAGATTGCCACTGGGTTTACTCCATATCAATTAGTGCATGGGGCGGAGTCAGTCTTTCTAGTTGAATGCGAAATTCCTTCACTGAATCTAGCCATAGAATTTTTTCCTGCCACTTATGAGTTAGAGGAGCATTTGGTCCACTTAGATCACCTTGATGAGCAACATCAAGATGTCGTAGTGGCTCTAAAGACAAATAAGTGTCATGTTAAGGCTCAGTATTATAAGTCTATCCGTCCCTGTCAATTCAATGAAGATGAATTGGTCCTCTTGTATGATCAATATAGTGAACCATTAGGGGTGAGTAAGTTTAACCCCATGTGGAATGGGCCTTACGTGGTGAAATGTGACCTAGAGAAACAATCCTATGAGCTAGAATATTATGAAGGAAATTCCTTGGTGGAGCTTAGAAATCATGATCTATATTAAGAAATACTACGCTTGACCTTTAGTTGAGGCTAAAATCTTGTATGTTACTATACAATTTTCCTAGCTTGTTTTTGGTTCCCTTGTAGTGTTATCGGTTTGTTGACATGCTTCCTCTTTTGTCGCAAATGTCGATGGATTCTTCGGTCTATTTGTGATTTGCTGATGGTGTCATTCGTCACACCCAGAACCTAGCTTCGGTTTCCTGGGATATTTATGCACTTGAGGGTCATTTGGTGTCTTCGATAGGTGTGTGTCTCTGACCATCGTCAAACAATCTTGTTGAATATAGGGTCGTGATTGAGATATTACGCAATTCCATTTATACTGGTATCTGATCTCTTGAGGTTCTCCTTGACTCGCAGTTAGTCGTGTCACAGTTAAATGTCTTGTACCATATCAGGGATCCAACTTTGTTGTGAAGGTTCTCAAAGGTAATATTGTTGGAGAGAAAATTTGATTACATTACATACATTCATATACCTATACTTTATAATCATGTTGTTGATTGCTCCATTCCTTGGCCTGCACCCAATATTCAATGTGAATCTCCTTTGACCATATTTTGCACCACTGTTGGATAACTTGAAGGTGGCAGAACATTTGACACCTATACAGATTAATCTCGACTGCATGGAACAAGAAACCATTGATCATATCATGTACATAGGTTAAGGGAGCTCACAAGAAAAATATCCAACTGTATCGACTTGTCAAAGCAGGGTAGCTCCTCCACCAATGAAAGTGGCTCACCGAGAGTCAAGTTCAACAGAATTTTCCCCATTTGATGGGGGAGCTGAACACAATGGATAGCATTTCTTCCTAAGGGGGGAGGAATGATCCATATGGGTATATGTTTCCAACCACCTATTGCACTGGATCAAAAAATTTTCTCATGTTGACAATTTTCTTGTAATTTTCGATGGTTTTCTAGGTCCCAAACTTACTGGACCGTTTTGAGGCCCTAAATGACATTTTTTGGCAATTCTAGGGGGGGGGGATATTTACAATGAGAGTGCATTTGGCCCCAATTGAAAGTTGTAAATATTGGATAGACCTTTCTAATTGGCTATCAAGCGCCCCAAACGGAGATCGTATGCAAAATGTATGACCCTGGGAAGTTTATTGTTCAACTAACCACCTTGGGGCTACAAAATTTATGACGATTCATATCCTAGGGTTAGGTTTAGTGTTTTCGGCCTCTCCAATTCTTTATGATAAAAGGCCCTTTGGCCTCCTTTTGTATTCAGCTTGTCAGGAATGAGAGTAGCCACCACATATCTTCTCAGAGATATAACTACCACTATTCTAGCTACTTTTTTTTTACAGTTTGTTATGTTTCATTCATTTAATAGAATATGAGTTTACTGTATCACTGTGTTTATTTCCATATAGCTGTGTATGTGAATATATATATTCTCTTTCATTCTATTCTCACATAAACACGAATCAGTGGTATCATAGCTTTCTACTCTTGTGATTTCTCAATGCATGTCCCCAACAAGATCTCAATATCGAGAGTTGGGTCTCGAACTAGTTGAACTTGGGTAAAATACCTCTCGTAGTCCCAAGCAACCTCACATGGAGAGAGAAGAAAAGAGATATGTCAGATCAGGAGATCCTATTAAACTGTTGCTCGAGGAGTCCATCGCACAACAGAGGAACGCGATTATGGATAACTTTGCCCAGATCCTTCGAAGAATGTCGATGGTGGCGAATGCACCTTCATTGAGCAACCATTTTTGGGGTGTGACTCCCTTCAAGGTACAAGTTAACTTTGACATCCCCTTATTTGAAGGAAATATAGATGTAGATGATTTGGAAAAATGGTTGAGTGTGTTAGAGGGTTACTTCTATGTTCAATTTTTTTTCGATAGTGAAAAGATCACCTTCGCGCTCCTTAAGTCCCTCCCCCATTTCAAATACTGTTGGGACGAGTCTTACGAGAGGCATGCGAGGCATATGATATATTGAATACAAAACCCATTTTTTCATATTTTTTTGTTGTCGTCAAAGAGGAATTCTACCCTATCGGAAACTATGATGACCAATACGCCCGGTGGATGACATTACGCCAGGAAAGAGACCAAACAATGCCAGAGTATACTAATATATTCCATACCCTGTGCTCAAAGTTGGGTATTAGAGAATTTCAATGACAGTTGGTTCTAAAGTACCATAGTGTCCTGCACAGGTACATTCAGTCGGAGATGGATTTCCTGGACATATCCTCTAGTCTAGGAGAATCTTACCAATATTCCGTCAATATCGAGTAAAAGTTTAAGCATAAGAATAAGCAGGACTTTGGGGCTACACATCAGCAACAGAAGCCAGGAAAAAGTGGCCCTAATTCATAACTCAAAGGACAGATCAAGGATGGGAAAATTCCCGATAACCAGTCCAAGCTGTAGGAAAAGAAGGGTAATGGGAAATCGAAGAAGGAACCCGACAAGTGTTGTGAGTTCCACAAAGTCCCCTAGAAAAACATCGATGAATGCCGCTTAAAACAATCATTGATCATTGAGAAAAAATCCCCGGATCCAAATTTTGACTCATACAATGATACAGAGAAAGAAATGGGTAAGCATATCATTGACACAGAACCTAGTGCCACCATCACAACCACAAATATCCAACTAGAAGAGCCAAAGGAACAAGATGAAGTGGAGCGCATATTCCATTGGCAATTATGGGTGCAGGGGACTCCGCTACATTTCATTGTCGACAATGGTAGTCAGAAGAACCTCATCTCGGTTGAGGTCATCAAAATATTGAAGCTTATGGTGGTTCCACATCTCCAACGCTACAACATTGGTTCACTGAGCCATGGATAAGAAATCAGTGCCAGTAAACAGTGTCGCATATCCTATGGCATCAAGCCCTTGAAAGATGAGGTAATGTGTGACGTTTCCCCACTTGAAGTTTGTGATGTTATTTTAGGACAACCATATATGTGGAAGTTTGATGTTGTGTATGATTTTAGGCCTCCTAGTGTCATTATTACTTTGGGAAAGAAACTGTATAGGATACCAGAGACACTTTCTGCTACTGCAGTGTATCTCATCAGAGTGAAGCAATGTAGGAAGGTAATCTCCCAGAGAGGGAAATTCATATTGTTCATGGTTCGTTCTAAGGGGGAATGAAATATCACAACAACATCCACCACCTTCACACACAACCCATCTACACAATAGAAATAGGTCGACAATATTGTGGAAGCATACAAAGACATCTTAGCCAAACCTATAGGGGTTCTAGTACATTGTCAGTTCAATCATTCCATTGATTTGATCCCTGGTTCACCTTTACCTAATGGGACAGTATAGGTATGTTCCCTCATGGATAATGAAGAAATCAAACACCATATTCAAGAGTTAATCCAAAAGGGGCACATTCAACCTAGCTCCTCATCTTGTGGGAGCCCAATTGTGTTGGTACAGAAGAAAGATGGGACATGGTGACTCTATATTGACTATCGATCTCTAAACAAGATCAAAGTATGGAATCAATATCATATTCCCTAGATCGACCACCTCCTCTATCAGCTCAAGGATTCTAATTATTTCATCAATATTGACCTGAAGTCCAACTATCATCAAGTGCCAATTGAGCAGACCAATGTCTGGAAGACTACCTTCAAATCTTGAAGTCATTTTTGTGTGGTTTGTCATGCCTTTTGAATTAACTAATGCTCTAACAACCTTCATGAGGAGGATGGATGGAATTCTATATCCATTCACCAATTCCTTTGTGGTCATATATCTAGATGATATCCTCATGTACAGTAGAACATCGGAAGAACATTTACATCATATCCACCATGTCCTCAACAACCTGCGATAACACACATTATATGTCAATCTAGGGAAGTGAGCATTTGGAATGGAAAGATTTTGAATGTCTAGGATACATTGTGGATGGTCATGTTGTTCATGTAATATGTCCAAAATCCAACCATTCATGATTGGAAGACCCCAGTAACTCTCACAAAGCTTCATAGATTCCTAGTCCTTGCAAACTTCTATCGCAGATTTTTGTTGGGATTCTCTAATATTGCTTGGTCCATTAGCCAGGTGACCAAAAGTGGATCTAAGGACAAGTTCATTTGGTCCAAGCAACAACCACACACATTTGAGGAATTTAAGCAACACTTATGTTCGACGTCAATCCTTACCTGAACAGATCTACAACAACCCTGTGAGATCGAGACAAATGCTTTAGACTACAGTGTTGGTGCGGTCCTCACTCATCATGTCCATCCAGTGGAATATCACAGTGAAACACCTTCAAATATAGTATGGAAGTACCCCACCTATGACAAGGAAATTTACTCCATTGTCCAATCCTGTCGCCAATGGAAGCATTACATCCTTGGAAAAGAAACAATCATACACACTGATCACAAGCCCTTATATGATCACAAGCCCTTACAATTCATGCAAACCCAAGGAAATTTATTGAATGACTGCCACTAGAAGTGTTCCACTTACTTGGAGAAATTCCACCTGAAAATTAAATATAAGAAGGGCAGCACTTATCTAGTCTTTGATTTCCCCAGTCTATCTCCAATGGAAACATTAACCATGGTGCTCAACTCTTGTGGTCACGAGACCTCTCGATGCCCTAAATAATATGACAATGATCCTGAGTTCGATCCTATCTATCATTCCTTGTGTGCAGGTACACCAGTGGAAGAATTTCATCTTCAAGAAGGATTTCTATTCCACCTGGTCCATCTCTGTGTTCCTTGAAGCGAGCATGCGAATGTGATTTAGGAAGCACATTACATGTGGATAGTAGCACACTTTGGTATTGAGAATACAGTGGCAGTATTGCAAATTTTTTTTTATTGTCCCAAAATCCTACAAGATTTCGGTTGGTATATCAGATCTTGCACTTCCTATGCCATGACATAACAAACCATTAAAAAGAAAGGGTTGTACACCCCCCTTCCCACTCCAAATGGGCTATGGGAATCTATCTCCATGGAATACATGTCAGGACTACCTTCAACTAAGCATGGTAATGACTGTGTGTTTGTGGTCATAGTTGTAAAGGAAATTTTCCTATGGCTAGGGTTTAAGAGGCCATCAACGTACTGGGGTTGAAAGAGATGCACATGGTTCTGTAAGTAAATACAAACAAGATCGGAGATTAGAATGGTTCATACCTTAGCCAAACGAAGGTTGATCCAGGTAGCCCTTCAATCCTCTTCTTGCTCCTCTTGCTCCAAGAGACCCGCAAAACGAATTATACCTTCCTCAAACCAATATAACCACATATAAAGTAATGATAATCAAAACAATATGAGAAACTATTTTGATTAACATACAGATCTAATCATAAACATAGATTCAATCACACATTGAACAATTATTTGGGAAGAAGAAGGACATCACATCTTTATTAATCTTGAAAACAAGTACAAGTATACCTTCTCTTCAAGTTCGGCACCTCACGAAACCTTCATCCGGTTCTACTGCTTCTGTTCTCCAAGGAACTCAGCCTCCAAACTCTGCAACACAAGGGGATGATCACTAGGGAAAAGGTGCGAGCAAAGAGAGTCCCAATTCCTCTAGTATGACAATGCAAAAGTTAAAGTCTCCTGTCATGGACCTCCCTACCTTTATTTATATGCTTTATGAAGAGTTAGGGTTGAAGACAAAGTAGTTACAACTGAAGGAGTCAGTTGCATAACTACCCAAACTACCAAAATTTAAAAATACGTTTTTTTTTACATTTTCAGGAGGCATATGCAGGTTGTAGAGACAACAGTCACGTACATGAGGAGGTCTATGCAGGTTTCAATGTAGATAGTCATGTATTTAAGGTGTATGCAAGTATTATATATAGCAAGTCGCATACATACGTGGGTTTCCTTAAGGAAACTCACGTACACATAAAAAAGTCTCATTTTAAGGGTATTTTTGGGCATTTTCAGACTTTGGTTTCTTCTAGAAAGTTTTAGCTAACATAAATATATTTCCAATAGTGCAAATATGAGGCCAAATGGAGTTATAAAACTCAATATATGGGTCCTCCAAGTTAGGTGTTTTTTCAGTGACTTTCATGAAGTGTCGTCATGGAAGTGTCGACATGCGACGAAATAATGGGAAAGTGGTCATAGGAAGACTCTGTGTCATTTTGAGCTATAATAGATGCCCCCTAATGTATGAGGTTAGAGGGGAAGATGATAGCCAAAATACATTATAAAGGAAACAACTGAGTATGGAGAGAGCAGAGAATCCAATATCGAAAGGCTCGAACAAAGGTACCTGAAAGAGAGATAAATGTCAGACAAAATGGATCTCTGGGACATACAAGTTCATATACAAATCATCTCCATAAACATATAGGCGGATCCAACATATGTATAACTGATGAAACTATCATGGTCGCTCAATATGCAAAAGGCGCCTTATCAAATCTAAAGGAGTCATGGCCACAAATGAACAAGGTGGACCCATGCTCGACAATTGATCATAGCCACAAAAAATAAAAGGTGGATCTATGTCTCAACAAAATGTCATATAAAGTGTAACAAGGTCTTGCGCAGCTTGGGAAATAGCAAAATATGAGGATGCTACTATCGGCCCAAGGTCTTCAATCCAAAACCGCCCGAAAAGGTACGAATCCTAACCATGCGAATAAAGGAGTTGAAGTCAAACATGGAGGAAACCATTTGATTACCGGTAAATAATGAAAACCATTAACAAACGTGAGGGAAACCACCATTAATGAAAATGGTCCCCAAGGTACCTAGTACATTCTAACAAGTGTGAATACAAGGACTTGAAGTCGAACACTAGAAGAATCCATCAAGTAGGAGACATTAAGGTATTCCCACTACCCAATAATGAGGAAAATTTCCACTGATGACTGCAATCCCCAAGGTACTGTCATAAAACTCTAAATCTCATCCCCAGAGCAAGATGTGTTGCAGTCGATAGGAAGAGATCCGTTGGAAGGAAGGAATTAAGGCATCCTTCATCATCCAACACGAGGTAAGTCAAAGACTAATTGGATATGGAATTGGTACAGAATTTCACGACAAGGACCAGCAAAGACATGATGTAATGAACTAATACCAGGGAATGGCCGACACAAAAGGTCAAGGAAACTGCATAATGGCTGACAAAGGTTTAATCCTTGAATAGTGAGCATGACACAGAAAGTGACTTAGGTAGCTTTTGACACAAAAGGACCAACGAAACAAATCTTCAATGTAGGATACATTGACAGATTCCCCATATAATTGGAAAAGAAACCAACTGTAGGAGTAAGAAACTTTGAATCGGGATAAGATAAAAAAACTAGGACCCAACTGTTGATAGAATCAAAACTGGTGCTTTGTTCAAGGAAACAAGACTTGCTGCCATGATGTAAAATACATGTGATTGAACTTCCCTTCCCCTCTTTGTTGTAAAGGTTTAACGAGTCCGAGAAAGCAAACTCGAGACCCTTTTCATTTTTGGAAAGCTCGAAGAAGAGACAGAAGAATGCTTGATAAAGCACTGATTCGTGGGTTTTACGAGCCCAAACTAGTACATGCTTGATGGTGTTTTCATAGTTTAGAGAGTCTGAAAAATCCAAAGAAGACTCCAGGGGGGACTTTTTCATCCAATTTAGTCTCCTGAGGCCGAAAAAGTATAAAACAAACCATGGAAGAACTCTCTTAGCTTATGAAGAAGTAAGGCACACCTTTTTCGTATTTAGTCAGGAAGGTCCAAAAAAGGTTAAATTACCACCTACCCAATGCTCCTTCAAAAGTAGCATATAGCCTGAGTTGTACGAGTGTGAAGGAAGGCAAGATCACTCAGAAAGATCCATTTGATTACGAGAAATGGGGCTTACAACAATAAACTTGATGCTTTGTTCTTTAGGGTTTAACAAGCATGACAAAGGCATAAAGTACACTCAGAATCTTTTTCATGTTTAGGTCCAGAGCACGAAAAAGAGAAAACTAAGCTCATACCAAGGTTTCCTTTTCCGTAAATTTAATCCCTCGGGTCCGGAAAAGTGATAAAGCTATACCTGAGAATACTCTTCTCGATTCCACATAAAAGAGAGTGATCCTTTCTCGTATTATTCCACATGGTCCGAGAAAGTGATAACCTACCACCAATGTGGATGCCCATTCACATATTCTTAACGAGCCTGAACGGATAAGCTTACTTGGCAGTCAATTCTATTTTGAAGAGCCAGACCTAGGCCTAAAGAAACTCAATATCTTTCTCATGAAGTTTTAACGAGTTAGGAAAAGTCAACTTGCGGCCTCCTAACTGTTTTTAACGAGCTCAAAGGAGAGCAGAAAGAATGATATAAATGTGAGGATATGAGTGTCATAGGCAGGTGAAACTAGTTCCAAGCGTAAGGAAAAAACCTATGCATAATTCAAGGAAAGCAAGCAAGATAAGGACACTCGGGGAATGTCTCCTCAAGGTAAAAGGTGTTAAGTTGCAAAGGCAAAATGATACAAGGATTTAGCAATGATGAGAACAAAGATGAGGGCTTATACAATGAGCTAAAATCATGGAAGCTGGCATCAAGCTCATAAGTGCGAGCAGGGCACATGCAAATGCATTTACAACTTGAACAACAAGGCGAGGCTAGTAAATAGTTGTGAATCCAACTAAAACTTCCGTCTCCAAGAAATAACAACATCAAAATCACATTCAAAAGAAAAGATCAGATGCAGGTCACTTTGGCAGAAACATATGCGACTTTGCTATCTTCTACAAAAGGTAAATTCAAGGTAGAATCGACCGAAGAAGATTCTATAGCACCAAGGCTCGAGGGTTTATAATCAATAATATCAACCTCAGAAGGAGAGAAAAAATCAACAAGGGATATAGAGTTTGCAGGATCAAATTCAATATCACGGGAGTTGAAAAATTCATAAGAAAAATCAAACCCATCAGGATCACTGACTTGCTGTTCAAAGGAAGAGTCAAAAGACTCAACAAGACCAACATAAAAAGAAAGGTCAGGCTTACTAGGAAAATCAGGGTTAGACTTAGTCACAACTGAACCAACATCCAAAACAAGGTTAGGCTGTATCAAATACTCTAAGAAGACTTCATATAAAGGAAGGAGATCATCCAAGATAGAACACATGTCTAAACTTTCAAATGGATCGATAGAGTGGAGAGAAAGCTCCATGGTCTGTATAGGATGACTCACTTGGTCAACTGCTCGGACCATGTCCTGAGAAAGTAAGCATGAAAAAAGAGGCTGCTTCTCAATAGCAATTGAACACAAAGGACATGAGGCCACATAGCTCACCTGTGGCGGGGTAGTGTCTATAGAAACACTGGGAATCAATAAAGGAAAGACCTGGTCTCTAGTTGGGTTAGGAGACGAATCAAGAAAATCCAACTGATCGATAGTGACAATTTCTTCACCATGATTAAAGTACATCACATGAAATAATGTTGACACCACAGCTTGCATGGCATAGACATAATCACGCCCGAGGAGCATATTGAAGTCCAAGGGGTCTTTTATCACCATGAAGTCAACTAAGAAAGTCTTCCCACCCAAAGTAACAGGTGTTTGAGCAAGAATTCCCAAGGCTATACAAGTTATTATATCAAACTCCAGTAATTGACTAGCAGTCGACACAAGGTTGGGATATCCCATGCCTCACCAAGAAAGAGCAGACAAAATACTAACTGAGGCTCCTTCATCAACAATACAACGAGCAATCGTGTATGGTTCAACTTTGACCTTTATCTGGAAAGGTGCATTAGAAGGAAGGTGCGGCTCAACTAGGCTATCCCAATAAAAGGAAGCAATCCGAGAGCTTGGTGGGGGTTGATCCGAAGTGATTTCAGTGCCCTCTTGTTTAGTAAGTTCTAAATTGGCAATGAAGAAAATGTGACTAACAGACACTTCACTCTCCAAAGGAAGAGTGGGATTGATCGACAATGAAATCGATTCAATCGCTTCATGAAAGTCACTCTTGGAAGGGAGAGTGGGATTGACCAAAGGTGACATTGGTTCAATCACATAAGGATCACTCTATGAAAGAAGAGTGGGATCGACCAAATTTGAGATTGGTTCGACCACTTCATCAACCAAAGGTTGAGTAGGTTGTTGAGAAACTATAGGTTTTTCAGGAGAAGGAAATTCTTGAGTCTTGGACCACACTCTTCGCACCTCTGCGACAGCAGGGCACTGGTGAGTAAGATGATCTCCCTCTCATAGCTTACAAGGGAACTTAAGTTTGCACTTCGAACGACCAGTTTTCTCAATGGTATACACATGACTAGCAGTGGATGACTGTTTGCTCTCAACATGACCTACAGAGGCTGATATTTTTACCCCGGCATGACCACCAAAGGTTGAGTGACTAGGTCCAACCTGACTAAGAGAGGATGGTTGTTGAGAGACTTCAGATTGTTCAAAAATGGGATGACCATGAAACCAAACTCTTTGCACCTCTGCAATATAAGGGCATTTATAAGTAAGGTGATCTCCCTCACAAATCTTATAAGGAAACTTGGGCTTGTGTTTTGAATGGGTATTCTTTTCAACAGTGTCAACATGACTCGCAGTGGCTGACGGATTGTCTTCAGCATGAACCACAGAGGCTGAGAGGATTCCCTCAGCATGACTTGCAAAGGCTGAAAGACTAGGTCCAACATGACCTGCAGAGGTTGAACAGGCACCACCAGCATGAACAACAGAGGCTAAATGGCTAGGATCAACATGCTTTACAGCAGTTGAGTGTGTTCCCCCAGCATGAACTTCAGAGGCTGGGTGGATCGATCCAACATGACTTGAAGAGGTTGGATGGGGAGGTTCAACTTAAACATCAGAGGTTGAACGGTGCCCTCGGCATGAGTTGTAGAGGCTGAGTGACTGGATCCAACGCAACCTGGAAAGGTTGGAGGGATCCCACCAGCATGATCAACAGAGGCTGGATGGTGAAGATCAACTTGACTTGCAGAGGTTGAGTGCTTAGATCCAACATGACCCACAGAGGTTGGATAGGTTCCCCCAACATGAACTGTAGAGGCTGGGTGGTGAGGTTCAACTTGATGTGAAGAGGTTGAACGGGTGCCTCCTTTCTTATGTGCCTTCTTCCTATTCCTCCTTCTTTTACTCCTTTTAGACTATTGGTTACTAGTATCAGTACTTTCATCGCATGAGGCAGAAGGAGTAGGAGAATAAACTACAGGTGAAGGGGAAGTAGTGTTTTGATGCCCTTGATATAAGGAGCTTAATTGTGAAGCATCAGGAGCATTCAAGGCAGTTGGAGTGGAAAACAACCACATTGGTAGCCCTAGGGTGAATCCAAGAAGATTCAGGGTGGCCATCAAAGGAACACCAACATTCCCTGTGAGAGGAGTAGTACAAGGAGTTCCCAGCATGGGGATCTCTTGGTTGGTGTTCAAAGGGGTGTTAGCCATAGTTTCAAACAAGGAGACACAGTTTGAGGTCGACATAAAACCAAAATTACAAAGCATACACCTGAAGGCAAACTAAGTACAGACAAACCACACAACACTCATTAAAAAATTCCTAAAGCCAAACAGATAAACAGGTATAAGATATGCTTTCCAGAAGAAAGCTGATAGACAGTTACTTGGTGTCCCTGTAGATGTTCTTAGGCACAAGCAAAGGAATCACCCATTGCCCTCCCACACCGTCTACCAGGGTTACCTTCCAAGCCCGTCCAAGGTCAACCAGAAATAGCCTTCCGGTGTACCTATATATGAACCCTAGATGTCAAAGAGACTAAAGGATACCTTAACTATATCAACAGCCGGGGGGGATAGTCGCAAGCCTAGTTCGTATGCATGGGCAGGGTAGCAAAGCCCGAAATCCTGTCTAAGATAGAATCCCCAAATGCACAAAAACCTTGGTCTATGCTTTGACAAGGAATTAGAGGGTTATCTCCTCAGTCCAAGTCTCCACGCAGCCTCGTGCTTAACTCCTGTTTGAGAGGAGCTTCCCAGATACAATCAACTTAGAAAAGGGTTTACCTAGTGATTGGCCAACTACATCTGAATTTTAACACTTGTGGGGAGTTTAAACTCCCTATCCCATAAGTCTAGCCTAAGCTAGTTGGTGTATGACCCTATAAAATAAAAATTACTAATAATTTTTAAATTATATCGTTTATTTTAAGGGTTGTTTTGAGTCAGAGGGTAAATGGCGTGAAACTTATGTGGTGTTTTGACTCAAAGTTGAAACAAAATGACTAAGCAAAGAGAAATGAAATGCAACAAGCAAAAAGTATTCTCTTTATTTTTCAAATAGAAACTTGAAAGCCACAAAAGATCAAATTCTTTTTATTTTTTCAAAAATAATGATATGCAATGTATCAAAGACAAAACCCTAATCTACATGCATATTAAAACACTATATGTTATTTTATTTTTCTTTTATAAATGAAAAAGAAAAACTACCTACAAACAAAAGTATGCAGATGATAAGAACAAAGCAAAAGGAACTTTTCTATACAACCACCAAACAAACTCTAGAATGCCCTAAAGTTAGTATAAACCCTACTTGGAAGGAAGGCTTGCATAAAAGACAAGTAAACTATTTGGCATGGTGAAGTTAATCCACAAAAGAAGAAGGAAACAAACACCAACAAGCTTCTGAACTCAGACAAAGATCACTAACAGAGGCTGACTAGAAACATAAGCCCAAAAATCATGCCAAGCAAAGGGGGTATGGGGAAAGAGCAAAGAGAAACCCTAAAGATATAAAAAGACTCACCACATAGATAAAGAACAACCAAAAGGTATGGTACTAACTCCCTGGAGTCATGCACCTACAGAGGACACCAAAATACCTACCAAACAACCCACAACAACAGAAAAAACCACAAGAATGAGGAAAAAACACTGTTTTAGGGGCACATGCGGGTTGTACTACTGACAAGTCACATGTCATACGCGGGTTGACAGTACAACAAGTTGCGTGTACAAGCACACACGGGTTGTACCACTGACAAGTTGTGTAGCATACGTGGGTTGACAGTATAGAAAGTCGCGTGTACCAAACCAAACACGTGACTATTCAGTCTGCAACTAACGTATGGGTGGAAAAAATCCAAAAAAAAAGGGTCAAAAAATGCCTTAGGAAGGTAGGGGAGGTGTTCTATCGGACTGATAAAGTGTTCTTAAGTGGAAAGAAAGACCTGAAACTTTACAAAAGGCTGAAAGAAAAATAGAGAAATCCAAAATAAAGTAGGCTCTCCCCAGCAGAGTCGCCATTTCTGTTGTAAAGGAAAGTTTCCTATGGCTAGGGTTTAAGAGGCCATCAACGTACTAGGGTTGAAAGAGAGATGCATATGGTTCTGCAAGTATATACAAACAAGATCAGAGATTAGAATGGTTCATACCTTAGCCAAACGAAGGTTGATCCAAGCAGCCCTTCAATCCTCTTCTTGCTCCTCTTGCTCCTCTTGCTCCAAGAGACCTGCAAAATGAATTATGCCTTCCTCAAACCAATATAACCACATATAAAGTAATGATAATCAAAACATTATGAGAAACTATTCTAATTAACATACAGATCTGATCATAAACATAGATTCAATCACACATTGAACAATTATTTGGGAAGAAGAGGGACATCACATCTTTATTAATCTTGAAAACAAGTACAAGTATACCTTGTCTTCAAGTTCGGCACCTCACAAAACCTTGATCCGGTTCTACTGCTTCTCTTCTCCAAGGAACTCAGCCTCCAAACTCTGCAACACAAGGGAATGATCACTAGGGAAAAGGTGTGGGAAAAGAGAGTCCCAATTCCTTTAGCATGACAATGCAAAAGTTCAACTCTCCTCTCATGGACCTCCCTACCTCTATTTATATTCTCTATGAAGAGTTAGGGTCGAAGACAAAGTAGTTACAACTGAAGGAGTTAGTTGCATAACTACCCAAACTACCCGAATTTCAAAATACGTATTTTTTTGACATTTTCAGGAGGCATACGCGGGTTGTAGAGACAACAATCGTGTACGTGAGGAGGTATACGTGGGTTTCAATGTAGATAGTCACGTATTTAAGGCATACACGAGTATTATATATAGCAAGTCACGTACATACGCGGGTTTCCTTAAGGAAACTCGCATACACATAAAAAAAGTCTCATTTTAAGGGTATTTCTGGGCATTTTCAGACTTTGATGTCTTCTGGAAAGTTTTAGCTAACTGAAATATATTTCCAATGGTGCATAGATGAGGTCAAATAGAGTTACAAAAATCAATATATGGGTCCTCCACGTTAGGTGTTTTTTCAGTGAGTTTCATGAAGTGTCGTCATGGAAGTGTCGACATGCGACAAAATCATGGGAAAGTGGTCACAAGAATAGATGTGTCATTTTGAGCTATAACAATCATGGATTGCTTCTCTAATATGGTTGTTATAATAGCTTGCAAGAATATCATCTCAGTCAAGGTCACTTATAAGCTATTCTTCAATCATGTTTGGGTTCATTTTGGGCTACCAAAGACTATCATTTCAGATCAGGATAGTAGGTTCCTGAGCAGTTTTTGGTCTATTCTATGGTCATTAATGGATACCAAGCTCACCAAATCGACTTCCTTCCACCCCCATATTAATGGAAAAACAAAGGTAGTCAACTAGATGATTGTGCATATTCTGAGAATGTATAATTCTAAAAATATTTGCACATGGGATGAGATCCTTCCTTATGGTCAACATAGATATAACTAAGATCTTCATAGCTTTACTGGTCATAACCCTTTTCAGGCATGCTTTGGTTTCCAACCACTGGCACTAATTGATGTAGCTACGTCCCTTGCATCCACATAGGAGGAATATTCCCATGCTCAGGCTGAGGTTGATAAGGCCACCAAATTTGTTGAACACATCCATCATATCCACCAATAGTTTCATGACATTTTGGAAAAGGTTAATACTAAATATAAGCAACGACATGACCAGCATCGGGTTCAACACAAGTTCCAGGTTGGGGATAAGGTTTGGTTTCATTTGCAAAAAGAGAGGCTCGCAGGGCCCCATCAAAATCTTTGTCCACTTCGATATGGGCCACACACCATCACCAAGGTAGTTGGTGACAATTCCTTCGAATTAAGCATTCCTCCATTCCGTGGTCTACACCCAGTATTCAATGTGGAGCTCCTTCAACCATATTTTGTATCATTGTTGGACACCTTAGAGGTGGCATAACAATTGACACCTACAAAGCTTAATCCTAACTGCATGGAACAAGAAACCATTGATCAAATCATGGACACACAGGTTAAGGTCACCCACAAGCAGAATATCCAACTATATCGAGTTGTCAAAGCAAGGAAGCTCCTCCACCAAGGCAAGTGGCTCACTCACTGGAAGTCAAGTTCAACAGAAGTTTCCCCATTTGATGGGGGCACTCAATGCAATGGAAACCATTTCTTCCTAAGGGAGAGGACTAATCCAGATGGATATAGGTGTACACCCACCTATTCCATTGGCTCAAAACAATTTCTCTTGTAATTTTCTATGGTTTTCTGGGTTCCAAACTTTTGGGACCTTTTGAGTCCTTAAACGACGTTTTTTGGTGATTCAAGGGGCCAAATGGTTGTTGATGGCAATCATTTAACCCATTTTAAATTTTTAAATATCGGATAGACCTTTCCAATGGGTTATTGAGCGCCCCAAACAGAGATCATATGCAAAATTTATGACCCCAAGAAGTTGATTATTCAACTAACCACCTTTGGGCCACAAAATTTATGACGATTCATCTCCTAGGGTTAGGTTTAGGGTTTTCTTCCTATCCAAGTATTTATGATAAAATTCCCTTCCTCCTTTTGTATTCATCTTGTCACGAGTGAGGGTAACTGCCACATCTCTTCTCAGAGATATAGCTACCACCATTCTAGCTACTTTTGTTTTATAGTTTTTTCTGTTTCATTCATTTGATAGAGTCCGAATTTACGGTATCACTGTGTTTATTTCCATACATATGTGTATGTGAATATATATATGCTCTTTCATTTCATTCTCAATACTTAGGGTCAGTTAGGACCTAGATTAGTGGAGCATATATAGTCCTCAACTAGTTCTAGGATCAATCACTCCTAAAATCAAGGAACAATTCCTCAAATTAGGGAATGTACCCCCAAATCAAGGAATGGCCCTCCAATTCGAGGAATCAAACTCATGGTTGACTCAGGTGGTCAATTTGTATGGGTTTTGTCCCATTAGAGTCATCAGTTCAAGGTAGATGTGGCTAGGTAGAGGGTTATTTTCTCTAATAAGAAGAGTCATTGATTCAAGACAAGAAGATTTGATAGTATGAGGAGAAATGTAGCTCTCTGACATGTTTAACTCTCCTGCATGGCATTCCTCCATGAACTAGTTTATTGGTAATGTTTGTGGGTCTACATATTTAATGCTCTTACATCGTAGGTAAGTTTAAAAAGCACGATCTTGTTCTAAGGTTGCATGCCACTGCCAATCTTTTCTATCACTCTAATGCTGATGCTACTTGGTAGGTATATCATTGCAACTTTTTCCACTTATGTTTCTTTCTCCTACTCCACACCTTGAATCATTCTCTCTTATGCGCTCCATTGACACCTTGAATTATTATCTCTTATGCACTCCATTGTTAAGATTCTTCTTCTATTAGCTCAAGAATCCCCTTTTTTCTACGATAAGAAATATTATGGATCAATACAAACCCCATCCAACTATGCATGCTCATTTTCTCTTCATCTTAACACTTGCACTTAACAACAATTCTTCTCCATTGGCCTCTATTTCTTCAAGCATAATAAAAAAACTATAGTGTCATATTTAACTAAATATTCTCATAGGGGCTTCGCCACAAGAATGTATTTTCCCATATTAGATATTTGTCTGACACATGATATATCTAACTCCTCCTTTACACTCTTAAAAGCGAACACCAATCCATAATATTCCTGTTCATCTTCCTCTTCCTCTTCCTCCAAGGTTGTGAGTTTCCCAAGGTCACAATGTATTCAACTAAATTTTTTTCCATCATGCTCATCTTTTTTCCTATATTGTAAATGTTCATGTTTTTGTTTGTATGGACAATTTTATCCCCAACAAGTTCATTTACCTTGATTTTAAACTATTCATCACAACATACCTTACAATATTCACAATCTCTTATTATGCATTATTTTACTTATGATTTCAAATTTAATGAATACCATCTTAGTGCACAAAACACTAAAATAAATTGAAACTAAAATGAAATAAGCTAAATAACACTCCATCCACACAAATGGACACAATATGTACCCTAGAAAACCCAATATGGAAAAAATCCAACTAGAAAGCGAGGCTTGTGATCTTGCTCTTTTCTTCTTAGGTATGTAATGAAAATACAATGAAGTGCACTCAATATGGAATTTCCATGAAAATTGTGGCCTCAATGGATACTACAAGGTCTTCTACTTCCTCTATTATTCTAAAATATCCCACTCATAGATTCTCTTCTCAACTATGGAACAATAAACAATACAATGAGAGTGGAATCACATCCTTTCCTAGTGATCGAATATTTAACATGGTTTGATAGACATCAAAGGCTAGGGTTAGGGTTTTTGCATGCCTCAACTCCTAATTAGGGTTAGAGTTTTGGACCCTCTAGAATATTCTTGAAATTCAACACATGACTAACTCTGCATGTGTGAGTAATGGGAGTTGACGTGAAATCCACTTGGTATCACAATGATTTATAAGATAGGTCAACTTGTAGGAGACATAACTTCTATGTAACAAAAATGATTGAGGTGATCTTTGTGCCATTGAAAAATCTCTTTGTGCAGAGCAACATCAAGAGGTTGAGAACCTCATTTCCATAGTTTTTACCCTAAAAAGAACCATTATAGGCCTATACCAAGCTCTAAAATTTTCCAAACCCCAAATCACCAAAACAAGACCTACCTCGGAAATGGGCTCTACATTCCAATAGCTTCAATTTTCCACCCATGAAGCATAAAAATAGATGACACATTATAAAATGATACATTTTAAATCAAACCCCTATGATCTTTTCTTCCTTACATGCATCATTTCACACACTATAGGTACCCACAATGAACACAAAAAAATCGTTAAGGAAAATGATAGCTCCTACATCCACCTATTCCATAGATGCTTCCACAACGTCACACTTCACTACAACTTAGAATCATAGGTCATCACTCCATCCTACACTACTTGAATTCTTAATGTAAATTGTGCATCACTCCTTCCAACTAAAACATTTACACAAGCATGAACATCAATGAACCTTCATTGTACTCTATTTGCATGGTCACATGTTGGAGTCCTTCAACACTTTCCTTTCTCTTTGGAATGGTATCCTTCATCCTTGAAACACTCATGGTTGCAAGCTCCATCTCGGTTGCAACATGTAATTAGACTCAAGGAGCAAGGCATCTCCGTGTCCACCTTTTCACATTCTCTTTTGGTATTCTTCTTAATATTTGTGTTCAATTCCATCATGCCCTCCTCTTTTGTGGCCGCTACTACTTCTAGAACCATCCGTGCATGATGCAACATGGACAGGAAAGGGTCATATCTATTGTCCTTTTCATTTCCTCCATTGACATGATTCTCGTCAATGGTTCTCTATAGCTTAACTTCTTATACGTCGCCTTATTTTCCCTCTTTGCTCCAAGAAATAGTCACTTATTCATAGTCCCTCGTATTTTTCCTTAAATGCAATCTCCATCGTTCCAGTATTTGTCTCTGCTACAGCTTCCTCCCTACTTCATCCTCCAATGTTACTTTGTCCATCATCATGCTTGCATGGGAAATTTCTACTTCACTTAGTGCTTCTTCCTCAATGGAATCTTCCTCATGTACAACATTTCACATGCGTCATGTTCCTACAATAAAAACAACATATATTTTAAGGGGATCAATAATCCCCACACTCTTTTGGAACCTCTCTAGCCACTCTATCCATCTACAACTAGATTTTGTAGTGATAACACAAGTGTCCATCATGGAAATTTAAAATTCCACATGCACCTCTTCAACAAGTGCTTCTTTAACTTCTCTAATTTGTTGCTATCCTAAGCCTCCTTGCATGCATGTAATTACAAGTTCCATTTCTATTTCTTCTTCCTCATCTTGTATGTAATTACAAATCTCCTTGCACACTGGTTACAAGCTCTTCTTATTCCTCCTCTTTGAACATGCAATCAAGTTGTACTCATCTTCTTCTATCTCCACCTTAGCATAGAGATTCTCTTGTGCTTCCATTTGTTCTCAAATTCAAATGACTATCCTCATCTTCCCTTTGTGGCTCTACATAGGTTTTCCTAACTATAGATACATTCTCTTCTTTCCTCTTCATATCCTATTTCTTTTGTTTCCTTATAGCCAATATCTTCATAGCTTCAAAAGAAAACTGTTGTGATTCTTCAGAAGGAAATCCCTCTCATAAGCCTTTTCCTTTTTTTCTCTATTGAGCCTTCTACAAGGCATGAAATCATGCAAGCAATGTCTACATTTTTCTAAGGGATTCATCCTTCTCTCTCCAAGGCCTCCTCCTTCCTTGATTCACTTTTTCAATCCTTCTCTATGTCATCCTACTCCTCACATGTAGTGTTTTTCACAAACCTAAAACTCTTATGTCATGAACAACTTCCACTGAAACCATCCAGCAATTATCCCCAATAGAGTCTATGCTAGAATTGTTTTTCCTTGAACACTTACAACGCTAACAGACACTCACTTGTTGGTGCTTCCCTCCATAACTACAGATTTATATCTAGACCTCGGTATCCTTTGCACTCCATAGTGATTTTCAACTCCATGTGTGCACTTTAACCCCACACTAGCATTCTAATTAACAATTCCATTGATTGAACTATGTTTCACAACATGCAAACCCAAATATTCTATTTAAACACTCACAACATCTATCCAACTTTTGTGTTGAAGTCATTATCCCATTATCCCTACAATTCTACCCAACAAATTTATCTAGAATTGTTTTTCTCTTACAACATATACCCAACGCTTCCTTCTTGTTGGAGTTGTAATTTTCCATAGGAACCATTCATGCTTTCATATGAAATAGTGTAGGGAAAAAATATTCATTCCCTACCCATTGATCCACACACACCACTCACTAGAAACTAATGAGAACACTAACACACAACACTCATATTATTGGAAACAAATAAGCACATGCAAGCAATCCACGGGGGCGTCACTTAGGGACCAATATGATAGCACGTTCGTTCATATTGGGGGGTTAAAAATAAAAAAATTCCAAAACAATATATTGACCTTATATTAAGGGTAGAAGGGATTATTTTATATATTATATAAATACCCAATATCGTGGGGGATTTTTTATTGCAAACAAGCCACATGCGTGCCCTATGCACATGGGTTTCATGCGGAGGGAGCAGGGCTTTCCACGGGTTTTTTCGTGGTGTTCAAACTGGTTGCAAATCAATGTTCATTCTCTCACCTAGGGTTTACCTTCAGGGTTTTGCTTAGTTCCTATGCCTGAAGCACATGCTGAGTTCTTTTTCTCATTTGCTATGAAGGTAGTGGCAGAGGGAGCATAGGGATTTCACGAAAACTTGTGCCTGAAACATGGTATTCCATTTGTTGGAAAGAAAGATAGGAATCTATCGCGGGGGTAAGCATACTGGTTTCCTAAAGGGGCAGGTTCCTTGTCCCATTCGAGAGGAACCAATCGTGGGTACCACCTGACCCTATGGATCGTGGGCGCATGGAAAGAAAGGCAGGTAGAAACCCCATAAGTTCTCTATGTTCTCCAAGCCTATAACATCTCTTCTATGTGGAGTCTGCATGTATTCCAATAGGGTTGTTAAAACAATTGGTGGTAGCTGTAGGTCCAACTGACTATCTGACTGTGGGATAAACAAAGTAATACCAATGCAATGATTCTCCAAGACCGCAACATCTCTATGTGGAGTCTATCTATATTCAATCAGCACGGGCTGAGTTCTTTTACTCGTTTTCTTTGGACGTAGTGGCGGTGGGAGCATAGGGATTTCCACAGGTTTTCATGGTTTTCAAATTGCTTGTAGCTACCAAGGGTCCTCAGCAATCTACTTGTTGTCAGCGGATCTTGACACAAGAAGGAGAATGGATTGCAAATTAGTGAAAGGAATTGAAACTCATTATAAGGAGTAGGTGATGGCTATGGTATCCATGCACATACAGAACATGTAGTCCAAATATGTCACCAATCCAGCAGAGAATTGGAAGGAAAAGGATTATGCGATATACTTGGTTGTTTCTTTATCAACTAAACAAACTGCTGGAGTTTTGGTAAGTACCGACTTGATCAATTTTGAACAGTTCATCTTGACCATGACAGTGCTAGAGTTACAAAGTGAGGATGTGAATGCACAACCATTATTGAAGGCAGATGCATTGAAGTTTCTGACCACTTTCCACTCTCAGATTCCCAAGACCAGTGCTTTGAGTATCATGCCTCATTTGACAAGGTTATTTTGTGTGAGTCAAATGTTGTTCATTCTTATGCTGCTAATTGTATCTAGAATATGCTACTTGTTAAAAATGGGAGACAACTTCAATATAGTTCTGCAGACATTAATCCCTTCCTTCAGCCCTTAATGGCTAATCTTTTTAATGCACTTAAATTGCCAGAATCCTAGGAGAATCCCCATGTCATGAAATGTATTCTGAGAGTTGTGGGATTGGTAGACTTTAGTGGTGATCTGGAAATTGATTTTCTTGCAGGTCTAACATCCATCCTAAATGAGGTCTGTAAGAATCCAAAAAACCCTAGTTTTAATCATTATTTATTTTATTGAGTTGCTGCCTTAATGAGAAGTTTATGTGAAAGAGATCCAGGATTGATTGCAAGTTTTGAGGCAAATCTATTTCATGTCTTACAAACCATTTTGGTTCATGATGACATGGAATTCGTACCATATTATTTTCAGTTGTTGGCTTAGCTTATTGAGATAAATCGGCCTCCTCTTCCCACAATCTACATGCATATTTTTGAGCTTTTTTTCATCCACGAGTCCTGGAAAAAAAATCCAATGTCCCAACCCTTGTACGGTTGTTGCAGGCCTATTTACAAAAGGCCCCTTAGTAACTGACTCAAGAGGGGCCGCTGAGCCAAGTGTTGGGAATATTCAACAAGCTTGTTTCATCGAAGAGCACAGATCATTTAGGTTTTTTTTTTTAATTTTGAACACAATTATATAAAATTTAAGTTATGAAGTCATATCTCCTTATTTATGTCACATATGGAGTTCCCTTTTCATTCGAATCCAAAATCAGCCGATTGTGAAATTTTTCAAGTTAGTTATAATTTTCATGTCCCTTTTTCTGGTGAAGCACGAACCTGGAGCTCTTGCTGACTCTATCAATTCAGTTCAGACAAATATTTTCCCTGCAATTTTGGAGTAGTTCTGGGTAACTACACTGAAATCAATTACAGGAGTTCTTGAGACAAAGTTGTGCTCAGTTGCATCTACTAGACTTTTATGTGAATCTCCAACACTCTTCGTAGACACTAGTGATGCAATATGGGGAAAAATGCTTGATAGCACTATGAATCTCCTTGCAAGGCCAGAGGAAGATAGAGTAGGGGAGGAGATAGAAATGCCAAAATTGGAGGGAACCATTGGATACACTCCAACATTTGCCCAACTTTACAATGCTGGAAAGAAAGAGCAAGATCCAGTTAAAGAAATTAAAGATCCTAAGGAATTTTTAGTAACTTCATTAGCTAGTATATCAACACAGGCCCCAGGGAGGTATCCTTCCATCATTCAACAGTCACTGGAACCAGCCAATCAAGATGCACTCGCTCAATTCTACAACCGTTATGGATGTACTATTGTATAGGTAATATGCCTTTTTTTCGTTTTCGGTTTTTTTGTGTCTATTGAGAAATTCTTTTGCCTTTAGAGAGTACATGTTAACAAGACATATTTTTTTTTGTTTTCACATATAATGACTAGTTATATTTAGTAAAATTCAAAGTAGAATTTTTTAGTAAATAATAGAAAAATTTATAGTGTTGAAACTTTACAGCAGAATATATCATTCTCTTTTAATTTTGTATAAAGGTCCCATACCCCAATTTAATGGTGCAAAAATTGCCATTGTTGGCTCCAGAAATTACCAACAAAAATAGTACCATCTTTTGCATTAAGCATCCAGGCTATTCTGAAAGTTACTGTCTTTCCTGTCATGTGAAATCTATCTATGTTTCTGGTATTGCACTAACATAAAAAATAATGAGTTTGAATGAAAACATTATCTTCCTTTAATCAAGTCATCTGAAGTGTTGGACGGATTAAAGTAACTGAGAGGGGGGGTGAATTAGTTACTTACCAAAGTGCATCTTTTTAAAGGATGTTTTAGATTTATTATGGACATATGTTAAATCATTCAACATATAGCAGCAAATTAAATAACAGTCAATATTCAATCACATCAATGAACACAAGACACAATGTTTTCATGAGGAAACAGTAAAAAATCTTCTTCTTAAGAATGAAAGGTAAGCTCTAAATCCTCTTTACATTATTTTATTTTGCGTGAGCTTCAACCCAGACGAGGCTGCTACCTCTGGAAGCTCCAACTTCCAATTATACAAGCACCAACTTGTTTCTATTTTCTGCCAACAACCAGAGGAATGCTACAACACCCCAGAGAACTTTGTTCTCCCTTGCTCCACCCTACCACCCAAAGAACTCTTTGACTTACAGAATGAATCAAACCCTTACAACCCCTCACTGTCTATGACTAGGATTTATAAATCAGCATTTACATTATGATTTTGAATTAGACAGTATTGCAGATATTCACAACAGATGTTATAATTCTATCTCTGTACATTTTTCTCTATTTATCATCAAGACTAAGCACATACAGAACTCATCGAGACTGTCACTATATCATTCTTATTTTCTTTCTCATCTAAACTCTTCATACTCTGCAACTATCATCGTATCCAGCTCTTCAATCCTTTTCTGCAATGTGCTCAATCTCTTATATTTGAAATTACCTTACTGAATAGCGTGCTATCTTTCATCTGCTTGCTACAATATATATATACATATTCCAGTCGATTCCCATTCTCTCCGTTCATTACAGAAACGGTTACGGACTCTTCATTTTCCATCTAATTGAAAATGAGAAACAATTAATAGGTATCGAATGCTGATCTGTACAAAATGATTCATATTCCACGAATATCATAGATTCTCAAAAGTATCTAACTGACAAAAAATTTAAGTCCTTCGAATGCCCAGTTTTTCTGACTCTCTGCATTCCACGAATAGTCATCATCGAATCAATACTGTGCTAGACTCTTCAAGTTCCACTGTTTCCAGATGAAAGGACCCCGTGTTCGGCTCTGAATATGGAGACTTCCTCTGTATATAACAGTGTTGTGTCGTAGCGGACACATATGTGAATTAAACTTCCGCCGTTTCAGAAGAGGTACGGGCAACTAGCTCCGATGAGCTCTGTCTCAATCAGCTGTCTTTTGGATTTTGAGTTGAAAATTTTGTTATTTTGGCTTCCGCCGTTGTGGCTTCTGAAAGCCTTTATACCTCTGCCATTGCGGCTCCCATTCCGCTTCGAATTCTGATGTTTTGAAGCTCCGACGTTGCGGCTCTTGTTCTACTTTTCGCTCCGACGTTGCGGAAGGGGATGTCCTTCCGACTTCTAATGTTTTAAAGCTCCGACGTTGCGGATCCCGTTCCGCTTTTCGTTCCAACGTTGCGGAAGGGGATGTCCTTCCGACTTCCGATGTTTTTGTTTGCCGCGGATCCCGTAGTCTTTCCATCTTTCACCGTTGCGGATGAGAAAGTCACTATCCTTCCACCGTTTAGTCATTTCTCCTCCACTCGCCGATATGTTTGTTTGCCCATTGTCGTCGATCCTTGTGTTGTGGGCTTCTGCCGTTGCGGATGAAGAAGCCACTACCCTTTCTCCATTGCGGATGAAAAATCGCTATCTTTCCGGCCGCTTTGTTTCAGATCCTGCCCATTCTGTATAGTGTGATCAAATTATTCATTTAAAACTCTGTTTTATATATGTGAATCGTTGTATAGATGTAACACTTGATCGTTTTCATCCTTCTGTATAATAAAATCCTCTGTTGTAGTGAACTGTGTAATCATCCTTTTCAATATGCGGGTATTCTGTGCAACATTTAGAGCTGTGACATTGTTCTCATCTATGGCTGTAACATTAACATTTGCTTCATTACTGTTGTGACTTCCTTTGATTCATCCTACTATGGCTTTGCTTGTGAGTGAAACATTCAAAGTTTGGCATATGGAAACATTCAGACTGTGTAGCAAAACTGGCTAACAAACTTCCCCTTTGACATGATGACAAACTTTGAAAGCTTTCTCCCCCTTTTGACATCCATGGCAAAGATAAAAAGAGAACTCCCCCTATGAATTTGTCTCCCCCTGTCACTGTGAGACTACTAACAGCTGAAAAATGAAACCAATCTGTACTGAATATGTTCAGAAAGCAAGAGAACACAGAAATAACCAAAATCTGGTACCATTTGACACCAGGAAATCAGAACATGTAATGTGAATGAGAAAATATTCAGAGAGGACAAACCCCCAACTGAGCTCGAAGCATTTCAAACTGAGATTTGGGAAGAGGCTTAGTGAAAATATCAGCAATCTGGTCTTTTGTTCCAACATATTCAAGATTAATAACTTTGGACAGCACCTACTCTCTCAGAAAATGATATTTGATGGGTATGTGTTTAGTCTTTGAATGCATCACTGGGTTCTTTGAAATGCTTATTGCACTTGTATTATCACAGAAAATGGGAATGGGATCATCATTCTGTATGTGCATATCCTTCAACATCTGCTTCCTCCAAAGAATCTGGGTGCAACATCCTGCTGCTGCTATATACTCTGCTTCAGCTGTAGATAATGAAACAAATGATTGTTTCTTACTAGACCAGCTTACCAAACAACTTCAAAGAAAGAAGGCAGCACCACTGGTACTTTTCCTGTCATCAACACATCCAGCCCAATCAGCATCAGTAAATGCATATAAGTCCATAGAGTTATCTTTTGGATACCATAAACCATGATTTGTTGTTCCTTTTAAGTATCTGAAAATCCTCTTTACAGCCAACAAGTGACCATTCTTAGGTGAAGCATGAAATCTTCCAACCTGACAAACAACATGCATAATTTCTGGCCTAGTTGCTGTAGCATAGAGTAGACTGCCAATCATGGATCTGTACATAGTGTGGTCTACATCTCCAGAGTAATCATCTTTACTGAGTTTACATCCAGTGACCATAGGTGTACCAACTGGCTTACAGTCCTCCATTTTGAATTTCTTTAACATTTCATTAATGTATTTAGTTTGAGAGATAGAGATACCTCTGTCACATTGATTGATTTGTAATCCAAGAAAGAACTTCATTTCTCCTAGCATAGACATTTCGAATTCCTGCTGCATGCTTTCAGCAAACTTTGTGCTCAGTCTATCATCGTCACTCCCAAAAATTATGTCATCAACATAAAATTCTATAATAATAAGGCTGTTATTCTCTTCTTTAATGTACAGGTTACTATCTGTGTGACCTTTCTTGAATCCTTGCTGCATTAAGTAGTTATCTAGTCTGGAGTACCATGCCCTAGGTGCTTGCTTTAATCCATATAACGCTTTCCTCAATATGTAAACAAACTGTGATGCGTCCTGTACATGAAATCCTTCTGGCTGCTCCATGTAGAATTCCTCTTCCAGATCACCATTCAGAAAAGCTGACTTCACATCCATTTGGTAGACTTTAATTTGTTTGGAGCTGGCATATGCTAAGATCAACCTTACTGCTTCCATTCTAGCAACAGGGGCAAATGTTTCATTGTAATCAATCCGTTCTACCTGTGCATAACCTTTGCAGACTAGTCTTGCTTTATTTCTGGTTACTTTTCCTGTATCATCCAGTTTATTCCTGAAAACCCACTTAGCTCCTATTACATTTTTGTTTGCAGGTCTAGGAACTAGTTCCTAGGTATGATTCTTTTTGATTTGACTAAGCTCTTCCTTCATAGCATTTACCCAATGTTCATCTTTGATAGCTTCATTCACATTTTTTGGTTTAGTTAGAGAGAGAAGCGATACCTGTTTTTCAAGGATGGGTTGTTGTCTTTTACTTCTTGTCTTGACACCTGAGTTTATATCCCCAATAATCAATTCTTCGGGGTGATTTTTCTGTATTCGACTACTTGGAGATTTTGTTGAAATTGTATTTTTTGAAGGACTGAAGCATTGTTCATCATCACATGTAGATCTGTCACTGTCATCAGACTTAACCTCTTCTATTTCATCCTCTTCATCATCTGACCTGTGCTTGTCAAATATATCACGAGTCTCAAACTCCTTTTGCTTAGTCTTTGATTTTAAGAATGTAGATTCATCAAATGTTACATCTATTGCTTCAATGATCTTTCTTAGTTTGAAATTATAACATAATATGCTTTTCTAGAACAGGAGTAGCCAACTAATACTCCATCATCAGCTCTAGAGTCTAATTTTCCCAAATGTGGATCTACTCGTTTGATATAACACTTACAGCCAAAAATCCCAAAATGTTTAACGCTGGCTGGTCTTCCTTTCCACATTTGATATGGCGTGACAGACTATTTATTTCTTAGCAGACATCGATTCAGTATGTGAACTGTTGTGTGAATAGCTTGAGGCCAAAGCACATTACTCAACTTTGCTTCATGGAGCATGGTTCTAGCCATCTCTACTACTGTTCTGTTTTTCCTTTCTACTACCCTATTATGCTGAGGTGTTTCAGTCACAGAGAAGTGTCTCTTTATCCCGTTCACATTACAAAATTTGTTAAATTCATTTGACACGTACTCTCCTCCATTATCAGATCTTAGGCACTTTATTTTCTTGTCACATTCATTTTCAACAAATTCTTTAAACGTTTGAAAGCAGTCAAAAGATTCAGATTTCTTTTTCAATAAGTAAAGCCAAATCATTCTAGTGTAATCATCCACAAACAATAAGAAATACTTTTCTCCTTTCATCCCTTTTGTTCTCATGGGCCCACAAATATCAGTATGCACTATCTCAAGCGGTTTAGTTGTGGAGTATTCTTTTGTTTTAAATTTGAGTCTTGTTTGTTTCCCATGTTGGCATTGCTTGCACACTGAACCTGAGAGATTCTTTAAAGATGGTAAATCTCTTACAACTTCATTCTTACTCATATTGATCAGATTATCAAAATTGATGTGACCTAGTCTCTTGTGCCACAACCAGCTTTCATTCTCATTACTAAGACAACATTCATTCTTTTTCTCATCTAGAATATAGACATTGCTTGCACTTCTTGTGGCTGTACCTATTAGTTTATCTGTTTTCACATCTCTGATTTGACATCCATTTGAATCAAATATCATGTAGTGTCCCTTATCACATGTTTGACTAACACTCAGAAAGTTGTGTTCCATGTCTTCTATCAACAGGACATTTTCAGCCAAGTTTTTCTTACTATTTAAACATACAGTCCCTCTTCCAATTATTCTAGCTGTCTGATCATTTCCAAATGTGACAGATCCCTCTTTTCCTTTGTCTAGTTTGATAAACAAATGTTTACTTCCTGTCATATGTTTGGAGCATTCACTATCTATTATCCATTTGATTTTATGTTCAGCTTGCAGTGCTACATTACAATTTTCAGCCTTCATATTTTCAGTCTTCCTTTTCCAGATTTGAGTTTGTTGATGAGTACAGATGAGTTTACTAACTTTCTGAAAGTTGGTAGGGAAATTTCTTGAAATATGACCAAAATTTTGACACTTATAACATTCTGTTTCATGGTTTAAAATATCAAATATGTTATGAGTATTGCTATTTCTGTTTTGACTTGTCACATCCAATCTTTTTCCATATCCATGTCTAGACTTCTCATACCCATTATGTTCATATATTTTTCTTGAAAATTTAGTGCAAAACGCATCCTTGTGTCCATAATTGTAACAAAAGAAACAATAGCCACTAAACTTATTCTGATACCCGTCATGTGTTCTTTTCTGAACAATTGGTCTTGATTTTTCTTCCTGTTTCTCAACTACTGAATTCTCATAAGCTCCTTTCTCATTCTTCTTTTCTGCACCTGTTTCTTTCAAACTTGAACTAGAACCATCATTGATCACTGCTGCCTTATAACCAAGTCCAGATTTATCATTTACAGATCTCTGACTTTCTATTATCTGATTTAGAATTGATGAACTGTGATTCATGTTGCTTTCCTGTACCTTCTTCCTTAATAAGACAACTTCTGATTTCAGGTTTTCAATCTCTTTATCCTTTGCCATAATTAATTTGTTTAGAGATTCTTCAGTGATTCTAGCTTCTTCCAGTTTTAGTTTTAATTCAATCATCATTGCTTCAGTGCTTTCAAATGAATCATTTGATTTTTTCAACTCATCCTCAAGTTCTTTAAAATTTCTCTTAAGATGTCTACATTCTTTTCTTTCTCTTCTTAAATCACATAGAGCACTTACCAATTCTGCTTCCAAATCCACTTCACTGTCTTCTTCCTCTTCAGATTGGTATTTCTGATTTTCCAAAGCCATAAAGAGATTCTCATCTGACTAATCATCACTTTCATCGGAATCAGATATATCACTTTCTTCTTTAGTAAATAAACTCTTCTTCTTGAAAGTACGTCTATTGAAAGACTTATTGTATTTATTTTTGTATTGCTTTGGCTTTTTATTGATTTCTTCCTCATTGTCAGAGTTCTTACTATATGGACATTTGGAAGCAAAGTGGCCTATTCTACCACATCCAAAACCTTTCAAAGGAAGCTTACCTTTGTACCTACCTGTACCTTTCTTAAGCTCTTGACAAAATTTGCTTCTTCTTCATCTTCTTCTGATTTTTCAGAATGATTCACTTCTTCTTCTTTCTTCTTCTTCTCCTTCTTTGCTACTTTGAATGCTGCTTCTTTCCTGGAAGAAGTCTCACCAGAAATTCTCATTTCATATGCAGTCAGTATTCCATTAAGTGTATCCATATCTAAGGTATCTAAATCTGCTCTTTCTTCTACTGCAGAAACCTTAGGATTAAATCTAGCAGGAAGAGATCTAAGAACCTTTTGTACAATGGCTTCATCTTCAATCTTTTGTCCTAGCCCTCTCACGGTATTGGCAACTTCATCTATTCAAAGGAAATAAGTGGCTATATCTTCAGATTCTTCCATTTTCAGACTTTCAAATTGAGATCTATATGTTTGTAATTTGGCATTTTTAACTTTAACATCCCCTTCATAGATTGTTTTTAGTTTGTCCCAAATTTCTTTTGCTGAGGAACAGTTCATTACTTTAACAAATTCTGAAGCTGCTAGGCCTCCTAGAATACCATACATAGCCTTTGAATTACTCTCATAGAGTCTTATACTTATAGGATCTATTGGAATAGTTGATGGAACATTATATGTATTAAAACAAGCTTGCCATACATCAACTCCTTGAGACTGTAGAAACAGTTTCATTCTTATACTCCAAAAGGCATAATTATGTCCATCAAATAGAGGCAGTCCATGTTTGGTAAATTCTGATTTCTTGTCCATTGATTAGGATCTAGATTCCAGTGGTTAAACTGATTTGAAGCAACCTAGCTTTGATACCAATTGTTGTACGGATTAAAGTAACTGAGAGAGGGGGTGAATCAGTTACTTACCAAAGTGCATCTTTTTAAAGGATGTTTCAGATTTATTATGGACATATGTTTAAATCATTCAACATATAGCAGCAAATTAAATAGCAGTCAATATTCAATCACATCAACGAACACAAGACACAATGTTTTCATGAGGCTTTCTTTTGGATTTCGAGTCGGAAATTTTGTTATTTTGGCTTCCTCCGTTGTGGCTTCCGAAAACCTTTATACCTCCGTCGTTGCGGCTCCTGTTCCTCTTCGAATTTCGATGTTTTGAAGCTCTGACGTTGCTGCTCCTGTTCCACTTTTCGCTTCGACGTTGCGAAAGGGGATGTCCTTCCGACTTCCGATGTTTTAAAGCTCCGATGTTGCGGCTCCCATTTCGCTTTTCGCTCCGACGTTACGGAAGGGGATGTCCTTCCGAATTTCGATGTTTTTTTTTGCCGCGGAGCCCGTAGTCTTTCCATCTTCCATCGTTACGGAGGAGAAAGTCACTATCCTTCCGCCGTTTAGTCGTTTCTCCTTCGCTCGCCGATATGTTTGTTTTCCCATTGTCGCCGATCCTTGTGTTGTGGGATTCCACCGTTGCGGATGAAGAAGCCACTACCCTTCCGCCATTGCGGATGAAAAATCGCTATCTTTTCGGCCGCTTTGTTTCAGATCCTACCCATTCTGTATAGTGTGATCAAATTATTCATTTAAAACTCTATTTTATATATGTGAATCGCTGTATAGATGTAACACTTAATCGTTTTCATCCTTCTGTATAATAAAATCCTCTGTTGTAGTGAACTGTGTAATCATCCTGTTCAATATGCGGGTATTTTGTGCAACATTTAGAGCTGTGACATTGTTCTCATCTGTGGCTGTAACATTAACATTTGCTTCATTACTATTGTGACTTCCTTTGATTCATCCTGCTGTAGCTTTGCTTGTGAGTGAAACATTCAAAGTTTGGCATATGGAAACATTCAGGCTGTGTAGTAAAACTGGCTAACATGAAGTGTCTCCTTCGATATACTAGACCTGAGTCTGCTACCCATGGACTAGTACCTTTCTTCCTCTGATTCAAGTTACCGTTGGATTCCCTGTGCTAGATTTTTGTCTCTAGTCCTACTAAAATCATTCCGAAAGTGGTTGTGATCGCTTACCTTGACAACCACTACATTGGTCATGATCATCATTTTAATTTCCTGATTAAGATGCCTTTGTTGAGCCTTCACCTTGTGCCCAACTATTACTTGATGGTTGAATTTCCTCCAAGGGCTGTCTTGGGAACACAATCTGATGATGCTACTTCACCTTGATAGTGTCAAGGACCTTATCATCTAGTCCGTTTTGATCCCAAATGTTTATGTGGCTACAAATTTGTTTTGAAAATGAGAACATCCCCTCCAGTCACTGTCAAGATTCAAGAAGTTTATGATCCCAAGGTAGATCAAGGGGACAGTCCTGATTCCTGTAAGCAGATGGTACAATACTTGTTTGTAATTCCTGCAGCGCATGTCTGATGCATGCCAAAGTCTTGAAAAGTCCATTTTAAATGGTAATGATGAGCATAACGTCAGCCCTGAATCTTATTACACCTTTGAGAAGAGGAAGGACATAATACTTCTGGTAAGTGGTCGAACATGCTGTAAATGATAGGGAAGCAAAATGTCAGACACAGTGAATTTTTTTAGAGCCCCAGCAATAGGTATAGCTCACATGGAGAAAAGATTGGAAGAATGGGCCAGATTCTTACCATCACTGTCACTGACCTTGCTTATTCTTAAAACTATAGATTTCTCATATATTTTTCTTCTATCAAATGTTAAGATGTTAATGTTGTCTGTGAAATGTTGATCTTGGCCAATGATTATCTTGGTTTTGAAGAACTTGACAGTCCTCTTCCCTATAGTTATCCATTTTTTCCTTCAATAAGGGAAGAGGGATATTTTCCTTTAGGACTCTTACTTGAAGGTTCAATCTCTGGTTGCCCTTTTTGCCATGGATTGATCCATTAATAAATTTGAATTATGTAGATATCATGAAATATAATGTTTGTAAACAACATCTTAACCACATATGATAAAGCTAAATTTGACCCCTATGCCTATATCTATTCCTTTCAAGTGGCTTCCTTACTTCATCATGGAAGTTTTCCAGCCAACGATTTATAGTCACAGTGATATTTTTCATATTAAGGCCTGGATAGTAATACACGCATCAATTTCCTTCAACATTAAGTTGTCTCGAATAATAGAATCACCCTTTCAAAACTATTTGAGATTGCATCTGATATAATAAGTTGCTCATGCAACAATATTTTTTTAGGAGATGTGCTCAACTTAGGAGTATTGCCCCTCTGTGGATGTTCTAGGAACTTCCCATGATTTCCTACAAATTATTTGTCACTTGTGCTCAATGAAAAATAAATGCTACTTTCTATGATGAAAGTAACTACAAACAACATTAACACATTTTGTAAAACATAAACCACTTTGTTGTTTTACAATTATATATATATATATATATATCTGACATAGTTGATTAGCTATGACTGATACCATAAAAACTATAAAAAATACATTGGAGAAGCAAGTATTGGCCTTTAAAGAGTTAGGCTTTCAAAATGATCAAAGGAATCTATAGTCAATATATTCCAATTGTCCTTTAAGATTCTCACTTAAAAGGTTTTAGTCTCTGGTTGTCATTTTTTCCATGGATTAATCCATCAATAGATTTGAACTCTGTAGATGTTAGGAAATATGTTTGTAAACGACATCTTAACCAATATGTCATAAATAACACTACAAGGGTATGCCTTTTAAAGTTTCAAGTGCCTTTCTTACATTGTTGTGGAAGACTCCCAGCCAGTGGATTTATAGTCACATTGACCTTCATCATCTTAAGGCCTAGAGAATAATAAAAACATCAACTACCTTCAGCATTAAGTTCTCTCAAATACTGGAATTTCCCTTCTAAAATTATCCAAGGTTTCTTCGGATATTATAAGTCGCTCATGCAACAATATTTTCCTTAGGAGATGTGCTTCACATTAGGAGTATTGCCTTTCTGGTTCTTTTAGGCACTACTGACAATTTTTTACAAATTATTTTACACTCGTACTCAATGGAAAATCAATGTTGGTTTATAACTTTCAACTATGAAAATAACTGCAAACAAATTAACACATTTTTAAAATAGAAGGTCATTCAACAATTGTGTAAATATCTGACATAATTGATTATTGCTGACTGATACCATAAAAAACTATTAAAAAGACTTTGTAAAAGCAAGGCATGACTGTTAAAAAAGCCATGCTTTTCAAACTGATCAAACATGGTTGTCCATACATTTCAGTTGTTCATGTTGTGTTGTTTTTAATTGATAAAGCCCTTTTTGGGCCAGAGAGGGTACATAATTCTATATCCAGTATAGAGAGAGGGTACATAACTTTGTATTTGGTATGTACATAACTCTTTATTTGGTACATACGTAACTCTATATTTGGTATGTACATAAATTTGTATTTGCTACATGGAGTAGGTCTGCCGAGTTTTGAATGTGGGTCATCATTGTGACAAGCACTCCAACTTGTTACTAGACCAAATTCAAAAGGCTCAATTGTTCATATTTTGGTAACTAGCCTAAATGGCAGAATTTTCCAACACACCTTTTACAAATGTTACCATTTATGTCAGAAAAAAATTATGTGCATTTTTTATGTTACATTTTCTTCCTTTGTACTTGGTATTTTTATTTTTGAATATGGATTATGTATTTAAATGCATGCACTCAGGATCCCCCTAGGATTTGTTTTGGGTGGGCTCATACAAGGTCTAGGTAGATACCAGTCACCGTATCCCACACCTGTAGAGGACTTTCCAGATTTGTCACCTATAGGGCCCTGAGACAGAGATGCATCTCATCTTCAGGTGAGCTTTTTACTATGAGATCGAATGTGAGTATTACTACCTTTTTCAGGATTCGGCTGGCTCCTTCTCCACTTTCTTTTTCTACCTTGACCAGAGATGCCTTTCTCTCTTCATGACAGAAGTGCTCAATTACAGATATTAGTCCATTTTCGTCATGTCTTGGCTAGTGATTCATTCGAGTATCACTTAACATTACTAGGTTGTCTCATATGATTGGGGCAACAAACATCTGGCAGAGGCCCAGGATCCTTCAGACTCATGGATTGGTGAGACTACATGCCTTTTCTTGACCTCTACCCCCTATGTGATCGATTGGCATCTAAAGCGCCTATGAGGGGCTGACACTCCTGGCCATGGTGCATGCAATTCCAAACCTATTTATGGACCAGCTCTAAAAACTCCTAAACTAGGCTCCACCTTGTCTTATGACTACCTGCCAAATTCAATTGAGCATCCAATTTTCTATTAGGAGTTTCTTCCCCTTGGACTCGGATGGTAAGAGAGAGGGGTTTCCTTGACTTGCTAAAATCAATTGAGCAACCAAGTTTCTATTAGGATTTTCTTACCCTTGGACATGGATGTTAGGAAAGAGGGGTTTCCTTGATCATATCCTCACTTAGGATTGTACAGCTGGGTCCTCTCAGCCCTGGTCATTTCCCTGAGGATATCATGCATTGTTGCATTGGCTCTTTCATAGTGATTGATGACTTCTATAGTGAGTCCACATCTTGGTCCCCTCTCTCACCCTCGGCCACCAAATCCGGCAGCCTTCAATATCCTCCTCTCCTCAACACCGAGATCTCTGGCCTCTAGTATTTTCATTGTATCATTGTACTTGCACTATCTTACATCCTTTTGCTAGAATATTAGTTTATAGCGCTTAGCTAGGAAATTAGTTGTTTATTATTTTTCTTTTGCTTTCAGTATTGATCCATAGTTGCTTTTGCACTCCCCCACTGTATTCCCACTGGTTGTACCTTTTAGTTCCAGTGACTTTGTTGTCAGTTGCTGGACATTAATAAATATCTATCAAAGCACGCACCACTATCACATGTAAACAACTGTTATGTTGCAACTGTCACAAGGATTTTTTCCCTATTCACAATAAATAAGTTGACATGTGAAAATCATATAACATGTCTATCTGCATAATATTGAATCTAAAATTATAGATACAATTTGTACATTTATACTTAACAGTATCCTCAAGAATTATTAACATGTATTTGAATTATCTCCTTCCTAGACACCTCTGCCTCCATATCCATATTCATTTCATTGGAATTAACTTAATGGTCTTCATGATTTCCCAGTATTGGCTTCCTCATGATCTTTCCAAAAGTTTTCAAAATACTATTTTCCCACTTCAGCCATCTCCTTGAATGTTTTTATGCTAATTCCATGAAAATTATTGATTTTCCAAATAATATTTATGCTCCACTGGCTCCACTAAAGCAGTTGCAGCCTCTGCAACACATGCATACATAGCTTCCTGAGCCCGACGACGTCTTTTAGAGGGAGGCAAGGCAACTTCATCACTAGGTAGGCTACTTCACAAACGATATTTATCAGCCTTTGGTGGCAAACACATAGGCCTTTCCATAAAAATTGAAGACATCTTCCCATGTGGAAAATCACCTTAAAGTTTCAAGACTGTTAGAACTTAAGATATTATTAGTTCTCAAATGGCATTCATTTAACACACAAGCATTATCCGATGCCATATTTTCTCCATTATTTTCATTGGCACTTGCTATGCCTCCTTTATTCTAGCATTATACAATTTTCTTGGTTTCATCTTCAGCTTCAATTCTTTCCCTTTTTACCAAATGCAAATGTTCATTAAAGTTAATTTTCCCTGCCTTGATTTGTGTCCTTTTCTTTCGATGATCTACTCCAGATGATACTTCAAGAACATTTTCGTCTTTCGTGCAAATATTTATCTTTATTTGATTATCTGATCTTTCTGGTAGAGTTGATAACCATGAATTATGTTTCTTCAAGAGCTTTCTTTTCTTCTTCAAAATGGAATTCTGATGCAAAGAAGTGTTTGGAACTACCCTTACTTCATTGCCTTTAGTCACAAATGCAGAAAGCACATGATCTTTGACATTAGGAACATAATTTTCATGAATATTTTCAAAGTATTTTTCACCCTTCAAATTTTATTTACAGTTTGAAACCTGAATGCTCTCTTGAGTGTTTCCATGTTTAAAATATTTAAAATTGCTGACAATGTTATATGCCACTTTTTTTCTACAATCTAGGAACTCACTTTCAGGCACTAATCGAGAACCTCTAATTTATTTTTCCATGCTTTTCCTTTTCTGACCAAACTGCTTTTCACTCATGGTCTGCTATGAAATAATGCATGTATCTGGTGATTGTATCCTAAGAATCCCAGATGTTTGAGCCTTGAACTTGGCCAATGCAAATGGTAACAATTGCCTAAAATTCCATGTTACTTTAAAAACATACATCTCATTAAACCCTTTGTAGATCATCGTGGAGAACATAATTGCATATAAGGGAGAAAATCTTATCTTCAACATGGACATGGAACAACTTTGCAATATCATAAATCAATGTAACGTTTTGTAAAGAGTTGCATATAAATTTATAGTTGAGGAAATCTTCTCTAGGCATGGAACGAATTTGCAATTTTATAAATCAATGAAATGTGGTGTAAAGAGGTGAAGAAATATGATTGAATGCAAGGGTTTTTGCTAGCATAATGCCTTATAAATATACCAATTCCTTTCTGTTGTAAGATTTTACAAGGACCCTTAATTTAATTCTAACTTAGGGTATCTCATGACCTTCTATGATTGTAGGTATATTGTAATGACCATGATATATTCATTGTTATGCTACATTGGTTATTCACCTTTTGTGTGACCCACAAAATTAAGTCCTGGAATCCATTTTTGTCCACTATGGCAGTCAGCTAGTTGTATAGTGGAGAGATGGTGGTACCTCACAAGTAAATTAAGGTGCAGTTGCATAGATTTTTTGCATCCATTGGTGTTGTCTTTTCTTCTTCAGGAATTGTTTTGGGTTGAATTCATTTTGAATAATCACTGAATACTAAATGATTGAATTTGGTACAAAAGGGAATGTCGTAGCTATGGGGTTTGTGCAACAAAAATGTGCTCTAGTCTGTAGGAGATCTCTAAGGCCTAACAATAGATGAAGATATATATTCCTCATCATGATCTATTTTGTAAGTGCTCATGCCTTTGGGATGGAAACATGGTAAGAACGGGTCTGAACAGAAACCCACATTTAATAAACGTTTGCATGATTGAAATGGACTTGACATTTTTTGAAAAACACCTGATTGAATTTCTATACTGGGAAAGTACTCTTTGAAACAGGAAGACTGATTCTCATCTTTTCTCTCTAGGTTCTTCATTTGGCAGAAATGATGATGTGGTGACAGGAGCATAGCAATTATCTAGTCCTCACCATATTACCTACAGTCTGCTACAGGAGCTATTGGAGCTACATGCAACTACATTTAAATGAAATTAAATAGTAAAATTGTAGTACTGCATTACTATGATTGATGGTTTGTTACACAAAACAAGTCATGCCTCATAATAGATAGTCAATTTTATTTTAATATGAAGATTGTTTTCTATGGTATTGATCATTCCTCATGGCCAGAGTGGAAGAAGAGTGTAGTGGGACTTCCATGATATGCTGAAATTCCACCCCAATTGAAGAAGAAGGCTCCAAGACCCAAACCCTTGTATCTTGGACCAATTTGATTAACTGTGATATTATGTGGCCATATCCAACAAACCCATGAGAAAAATGTCAGTTGTGAATATGTATCCTGGGAGTGTGTAGTAAAAAATATGGCCACTGCAAATATAGCAAAGAATTGCATTCGTGATAGTCTCTTCCTAGAATGGTCTTTTTCATGAAGAGCCCTGATTCACATTCAAATAAGTACTCGTACCAGAACAAATGAAGCATAAAGCATATGCAAGAATGTTCTAATAGCTATGCCTTGCTCAGTGAATTACATGAAAAAATGTAGATCAATCCAAGGTGCATGCATTGCATGGTTTTCTAACCTTTCAAGTTTTGTTGAATCTCAGGTAGCTGTGGTAATTCCCTTGGTTATTAACATGTTTTTTTTACAGTTTGAGTAGTGTATATTCCTGTGTCTCGTTGTAAGGCAATTTCTTTACTTAGATAGCGAAACTAATATTATAACTATATATACATTTAAGCCTCAAACATGATCCCCATGGAGAAATTAACTGAACAAGTTCCAAAGGGCCCTTGGCTACAATTAAATTCAAATTCTATCGATGCTTTCAGTTGAAGAAATTCATTATACCATGAAAGAGCAAGTCAGGTGATAAAATGGTAAGGATGTCAATTTTGGAAGCTTGAGTTTGGATTTTAAAGTTATCGGCCTATATTTACTTAAAGCAGTGGAGAATTCCATGTGAACACAATGCAATACCATATTGGAACTTGAAAAGCTATCAATTTCAACAAGGTTTCCTACTTGATTTGGCCTCTACGTGAGTAGTGTTGTGGTGTATCCCATGGGTGTTTTGACTGCAGAACTGAAAATACAGATTTAAGAATACTTCATCTTGAACAGAACAACTTCAAGAATATTTTGAACATATTGGATTTAGGAAAGGTTATTTTATTCTGAATAGCCTTCTCACTTAAAAAAGTATTAAGTGGGCTAAGGAAACTAGGAAAAATTTTCTTTCTCAAAAAAATTTGACATGGTTTATAACATGATTGAATGAGACTTCATTTTTAATATTGTTTAGTGGCTAGGATTGGGAAACTTCTTCACTCGAGCAGTTTGAACCCTGTTCTCACACACCTCAACTAGAGTGTATGTTAAGGATATAATTTTCCAAGCAATCCCTCTTCAAATATCTCTTTCCCACTCCACACTTTACTTTGAAATTCCCCTTAGCTCCATAACTCCAAAAGGATGCCCCTTAGCTCCATAATTCTATGTCGTTGCAGCAAATGCCTTCGATTATCTTCTAGGGGTGGGCAACTGTTTAGTGACTAGGGCAGATCCAAGATGTCCCTAGTACCTGCTGGTGGTGGGAAACTGTTTAGTGACCACTTCACAGATGATTCAACTCTCACTTCAGAACTCAACAAAACTTCGGTTGAGGGTACCATTTAGTGCCTAGATATTTTCCAACATGTAGTACCTAGACTTTTTTTTCCAAATCCACATAGTAGTGATCACTGATAAGTGAAAAATAGAGACAAAGGAATTTTTTTTAGTCCCTTCCATAAGAAGATGGTTGTCTTGGATTGGTCAACGTTAAACCCCAAGGAGCAATTCTCAAAATTAAATGGGTTGGAAGAGCCGTGACTATCGATGCCCCTTAGCAAATTCTCCTTGACCATCACAATCAAATTGCTTCTCATATTTGCAACATATAAGACATTTGGGATTTATCTAGTATGGTTGGATTCTTTGATATATGACTGTTATTGAAATCCTTGTACAAGACTTATAATGGAACCATGATTATTTAAGGGACTGGTTCTTAAGTTAGTGGATGTCAAACCATAACCAGAGAATAAGGATCTTATCTCTATATACTTAATCATTTGTCCCAGTGTTTCAAAGTTCTTTTAAGAATCTCTAGTCTATCAGGAAGAGCTGACCCTTGGACATTTGATGAACTAGGAGGGCTACTTTTGTAGGAGCATCCCTCAAGTGGACTCTAATACAATTTTGACCATCCTCTCGTAGAATAGCATAAGGAAATGAGACATAGATTTGCCTATGTGATAGAAGAGGAGAGGAGATAGAGATTTGTGTGAGAGGAAATAAAAGATAAGGCTAAACCATACATGAAGATTTAGAATGACAATTTTAATTTAAATAAAAAAGAAGTATTTAAAATGAGGATGACAATTTTTATCATCCTCTTGAAGCAAAGCATAAGGAAAGGAGATAGAGATTCGTCTATGTGACATAAGAGGAAATCAAAGACAAGGCAAACTATATATGAAGATTCAAATGGTAATTTTAATTCAAAGAAAGAAAGGAAGTGTATTTAGTGTGATAAATATGGACTTTATTTTGAAAAAGATGGTTAAAATTGTGTTTAATAAATTGGAATATTTTTTCCAAAGAAAAAATCTTTCTTAATATTCATTTGGAATAAAAAATATATATATACAAACCACCAATTCTTCCTAAGCAGACAATTACTTTTAAAATTTGTTTTTAGAACAAACTGCTTTAGACTTACTTGTCTAAGAACTTAACCCCAAACTTGAAACTTAAACAAACATAAATTTTGTTTTTCTCCATAAGGGTTGGGGCATTATATCTAAAATTAGAGAAGAGTACCCGGATCGGATGATGCTTACATTCTCAATTTTCGCATAACCTAAGGTGTCTGACACGGTTGTAGAGCTAATTGCCCTTGGTTGAACTTCTCTGAGCAAGACTGCCCATGATCTTTCTTAAGGCCACTGCTATTTTTCTTTGCTGGGGTCTATATACTAGGTAGAAATATAAAGGGGTATAAAAAATGTAAATGTAAAAATGGATACATGCAATATATAGTGAAAATAGGGTTTTTTTTTAAATTGGGAAGGCATATTGGGAGGGGGTTAAAAAAAAAGATTTTTGGAGGTATTTTTCAATATTTTTTGAAAATAGGGGTATTGTTTCATATGCCACGAACGAACGTGCTATGGCATGGTTTCACTAAGTGAAGACCCTGTGAAGCAATCACACAACTGGGAGGAAAACAAATGAACACATAAGGTTTTATTCCTATCCACTGGAAATGAATTTACATATGCATACAACCTCAATAGTATATTCTTGATATAAGAATCAAAATATAAAAGAGAAAATCCTTTTTTCCACTAAATGCATGCTAGTCTAAGTCTTGATTGGGCTTACAACAAGCAAAATTGAATTCTACACAACATCAAATTTTTTTCCTTTATATTTACCTAAAATTCACTAAATTTGTTCCTCCTTGAATGATCATTTTCAATTTTGTGTCCGTGCCAAGTGCTATGGGCTATTTTTTTTACCAAGTGAATTGAAGTCCATTTCCTTGCTCCCCGGGTTCACTAGCCTTCTTTGGCTTCTTCACAAGCTACACGCTTATTTGTTTTTTCTTTTTCTTCCTATCCTCTAAGCTTGATCTATTCTCACAAAGCTTCTATCCTAGTACCTATCTCTTATTTTTTAGAACCAAAGTATCTTTTATGGGAAAAATTTCACCAACTGACTATTTTTTGGGCATTTTGTTCAAAAAAAAAAATTCGCTAATGAGCCATTTTTACTCTAAAAAATCACATATGTTTAAATAAAATAAGTTTTTTATAATATTTAGAAAAATTTACAAGTTTAGTATTAAAATGTATGTTTCTTATTTATTATTCAGGTACCTATCTATATGTATGATTTTTCAATCGAAAATAATCCCCTTGAATATAATTTGAATCCTTAAAAAATACCTTACCAAGAAGTTATCCTCATAATCCCATCTTGTCAATAACTTCTCCTCACTTCTCCTTTCTTTTCTGTGTGTCTCCACTTTGTCTTCTCTCCTTTCCACTTTTTACTAGTCCATTATCTAAATGTTCTATTTTTTTTAATTTTGACCATTTTATGTCTGAATCCAACAATAAAACCTTTTGTCAAACTGTCATTTTGCATTGTTCAAATTTCATTTTCAATGAAAAAAATCAATTAAGCAACTTCAAATACTTATAGGACACCTATACTATGCAATTTCAACTACGTATATATGCAAATACAACAATTCCAAATGACTTTAAAAAGGATAACCAGAAAAAATAACCACCATATTCGAAATCGTAGAGTATTTAAACTACAATGATTATATATCCCTCTTCCTTTTTCACGTCACCCTCTTAATGGAATCAAGACAGACAATCCAACACTCATTAAGGACTTTAACTTGGAGCATGAATTATCACATACAAGAGCTTCCAAGCAGCGTGGGTCCCTCTCATATCCCGTTGACATCTTCATGGCACATTCCCCTCACTGTGTCTACAGTTTTCAAGTGGAAGACAGAAAGATGATGGGTTCTCCTACGTGCTATATCCATGTTGCGAACCTAGAAATTTTCTTTAGACCCCGCAGGAACAAGGGCCATTTATCAAGACCGGGAAGATTGAAAGGTTTGAAGATAAATGCAATTCTTCCCTCACTCCTCCATTGGCTACGTTTTTGGTTCTATAGGTGGGTCTGTAGGTTCGATTCTCCTACATCAAAAAGTGATATAAGTTGCAGGTTTACTCTTCTAAAGAAAACAAAAAGATCAAAATTTTACCATGAAATGAGAAAGCTAGTAGAGGTTGTGTAAATTTGGACCATGGAATTAGAGGACAAACACTTAGCAATGAGCAGGAGGCTCACGTTCGTGTTGGCATGCAAAGTAGGAGAGGAAGATACCTTTAGAAAAATCCAATGATGGGGAATGTTTCCTTTAAATTTTCATATGGTGCTATCATGGATACATGGGTCACATGAGAAACTTCAATATTGTCAAAAGCACCATAGCATTGTTGGAGTGTTGAAGGAGTGGCAACACTTAGACGACTCTAAATTAATGATTGTGTATAGCAGTAGATTCAGGTTGTAGAATAATAGCCAACATCAAGAAAGTAGGACGTCAACTATGGTCACTTGAAGGGAAGTGTAGAATGCAACAATTTAGAGAAATAAAAAACCCCAAGGGCATGTTATCAACTTGTGGGAGTTCTCATAAAAGCATGCTAAAAACTGAGGCTTAAGCATAGAGAAAAAAAATGTACACAGTAAAAACTTTGTACAAACGCTTTTAATATTATGGGTTCCCAATGCACATATTACACACTAGGAGCAGGTAAACAAGCTCCAGACTTTCACCTCTAGGATGAACTTTTGTGCTATTTGGGCCATGTTTTTGTTCCATCAAGCGAGAATGAAAATCTAGTTTGGGAGGCACACTACAGCCAGGTAGTCAGACACTTCGGGGTGGAGAGCACACTGGCAGTGCTTCAGAATCATTTATTTTGGAAAAAAATCCAACATGAGGTCAGTAGTATATCCAATTGTGCACTACATGTGCATCGCTAAACCTTCCATCAAGAATCAAGGGTTGTACACCCCTCTGCCTACCCTATACAAGCCTTGGGATTCAGTCTCAATGAATTACATGTTAGGTTTTCCCTCCACCAAGCGTGGTCATGACTAAGTTTTTGTGGTTACCGGTTGGTTCTCTAAGATGGTCATTCTAGCACCATGTAAAAAGAGTATCACCATTAAAACCATTTCTATTCTCTTCTTTGAACGTGTTTGGGTTCATATTTTTCTTCCATGGACCATTATTTTAGATTGGGACAAAAGGTTCTTCATCATCTTTTGGTCCTACTTTTGGGCTCTAATGGACACCAAACATACCAAATCAACTACATCCCACCCCCAAATGTATGGAAAGATAGAAGTTGTCAATGGGATGATTGTCCATATCTTGTGCATGTACAACTCTAAACATCCATGCACATGGGATGAGATCCCTCCATATGATCAACATAGTTACAATAGATCCTTCTACGACTATATTGGTCACAACACTTTTCAGGTGTACTTGGGGTTCTAGCCATTTCCCCCCATTGCATCTACATAGGATGAGTCCATACATGCTCAGGATTATGCAAATAAAGCTTCTAAATTCATTGAACAAATCCAACACATCCAAAAATAGGTTCATGGTATCATGTAGAAATCCAATGCTAAATACAAACAACGACATGACTAAAATCAGGTTCCACACAAGTTTCAAGTTGGGGATAATGTGTGGTTGCATTTGTAGAAGTACCACCTCACAAGTCCCCATATAAATATTAGGCCACTTCAATATGGACCTTACACCATCATGAATTATGTGGGTGAGAATGACTTTGAATTAAATATTCCCTTTTTCCTTGGCTTCCACCTAGTATTTAATGTGGACTTTCTTCGACCATATTTTCCACCTCTCTTGGACACCTCGAAGGTGGTTGAGAAACAACCCTTAAAAAATGCAATCTAGACTATCATGAACAAGAAATAATGGATTGGATAATGGACATAGATGAATGGAACATGCCAAAAGAACATTCAACTCTATTGGGTCATCAAAGTAGGGAAACTTCTTCACCAAGGTAAGTGGCTCACCAAGAGTCAAGTTTAGCAGAAGTTTCCCCATATCATGATAGATCTTGACACAATGGATACCATTGCTTCCTAATGGGGGGGGAGGGATTATTCATATGGACATCACTAGCCACCCACTTAGTCCATTGGCTCAAAAACATAGTTTTCCATCTTGGCAGTTCTTTTAGGGTTTCTAAGGTCCTTATCTTCTGTGGCAGTTTTGATGCCCTAAAAGACGTTTTTTTGGCACCGTAGTACCTAAACGATCTCCAAGGACATTTTTCGGTCAAACAAGACAAAGTTATTCTTGAATAGAAATTTCCAACAAGATACCAAGTGCCCAAAATGGATATTCTATGCAAAATTTGTGCCCACGAGAAGTTGATGTATCAACCAACCCTATCAAGACTCACAAACCTTTTGACATTCCATCTCCCAGAGTTTAAATTTTTTATGTTTAGGTTTTTATCATTGATTATTTATGTTAAAAAGGACTTTATGGCCTTATTGTAGCTGATTCTTGTAAATGATTGTAGTAAACACATCTCTTTTCGGAGATAAGCTACCACCATCTAGAGCTAGTTTGTATTGCTTTGCAATTTATAATTTTTTTTTCATTCCATTCACTAATAGAATTTGGGTTTTTACTGTACTACTATGTTTTCTACAAAATATTTGTGTGTATTTTGGTTTTACAACACTTCCTCCATTTCATTCTCTAAATAATCTATATCAGTCGTATTAGAAAAATCTACTCTTGTTGTTTCTTAGTGCATGTCCCCAACGAGATCTTAATATAGTCTAGAGTTGGGTCTCAAACTAGTCGAGATTGGGGAAAAACACTCTTGTCGACCCAAGCAGGCTCCCATGGTAGGGGAAGAAAAGAAATATGATGGATTAATATATCCTATTAAGTTGTTGCTCGAGGAATCCCTCACACGACAAAGGATTGAGATGATGGATAATTTTGCCCAAATCCTTCGATGAATGTCAACGATGATGGGTGCACCTTCAACAAGCAGTCGTATTGTAGGTGCGACTCCCTTCAAGGTACAAGTTAAATTTTAAATTTTTTTATTTGATGGCCATATAGATGCAAATGCTTTGGAGAAATGGCTAAATATATTAGAGAGTTACTTCTCTATCCAATTTTTTTCTAAAAAATGAAAAGACCAACTTCCCGCTCCTTAGGTACCCTCCTATATCAAATATTGGTGGTACAGCTACTGCGAGAATAATTCAAGAGATGAGTCTATAATATACAATATATAACCCACTTGGGCATATTTTCTCGTTGTCGTCAAGGAAGAATTTTACCATGTTGAAAACTATGATGACCAGTATACTAGCTAGACGAATTTGCACCAAGAGAGAGACTAAACGGTGTTGGAGTTCACAAATATATCCCATACCTTAAACTCAAAGTTGGGTATTAGAGAATATGAATGGAACTTGGTCCTAAAATGCCTTAGTAGCCTACATAGGTACATTCAGATAGAGATAAATTTCCTAGGCATTTCCTCGCTAGGAGCTTCTTATCGGTATGTTTTCAAGATCAAGAAAAAATTTAAGAAAAATAATAAGTGGGAGTTTGGGTTTGCAAATCAATAGTAGTAGAATCCTAGAAAATGTATCCCTAACTCACAAAATAAAGGACAAATCAAGGATGGATAAAATCATGACAACCAACCCAAGGCATAGGAAAATAATGGTAACTATAAATCGAAGAAGGAAAAGGAAAAGTGGTGTGATTTCTAGAAGCACCTACAATGATAATGATTGTCGCTCAAGACAATCATTGTTGACTGAGACAAAATCCATAGATCCATAATTTGGTTCAAACTCTAATTCAGGGTAGGAAAGGGGAAATTGGATCATTGATTTATAACCTAGTGTGACCATCGCAACCGCAAATATCCAACAAGAAGAGTCGGAGGATCCAAAGGAAGGGGAGCACCTCTTCCATTCACAACTGTGGGTGAAGGGGAATCCACTACATTTCATTGTTAATAGTGGTAGCTATAAGAACCTCATATTGGTCAAGGTCATCAAAATATTGATGCTATCGATGATGCCACACCCCCAAGCATACACCATAAGTTGGTTGAGCCAAGTACGAGACATATGTGTTAGTCAATACTACTACCCATCCTATGGCATCAAGCCCTTTAAAGATGACGTATTGTGTGATGTTTCCCCACATGAAGTTTGTGATGTTATTTTGGGAAAAACATTATGTGGAAACACCATGATTTTAATGAATCCAATCCATGTAGTGTCATTGTTACTTTAGAGGGACATATATATAGGATACTTGAGGTAATCCCAACTACCAATGTAGGAAGGTCATCTCTTAGACTAGGAAATTTGTCCTCTTCATGGTACAGTAAAAAATTGGATGGAAGATCATTGTAATCATCATAACCTAAACACAAGGTCTCTCTAAACAACAAAAGTAGCTCAAAATTATTGTAGAAGGGTATAAGGGAATCTTCGCTTCTCCTACGGGGTTTCCTCTACATTGCCATATCAAACATCTAATCGACTTAAAATTGGGTGCTCCTTTACCCAATGGACTGATATACAAGTGCTCTCCTCTAGAGAATGAGGAAATGGAATGTCAACTTCATGAACCCATCTAGAAGGACCCCATTCGACCAACATCCTCACCTTGTTGGAGTCCATTTGTGTTGGTGCATAAAAACGATGGGACATGGCGACTCTATATTGATTACAGAGCATTGAACAAAATCACTGTCAAGAATCGATACTGAATCCTCAAGATTGATGATATTCTTGATCAAATTAAAGGTGTCAATTTCTTTAGAAATATTGATTTAAAGTTGGGATAGCACCACATTCCAATTGAACAATCAATGTATGGAAGACGACCTTCAAGTCTAAACAAGGCCACTTTGAATGGTTTGTGATGTATTTTGGCTTTACTAATGCTATAGAAACGTTCATAAGGATGATGGATGATATCTTTTGGCCATTCACAAACTACTTTTTGTTCATATATCTAGATAACAACCTTATATACAGTAGAAACTGGGAAGAAGATTTGCATCACATTCAACGAGACTTGAGTACCATGTGGTAACACAAGCTATATTCCAATTTAAATAAATGCCCATTTGGCATGTAGAGAATTCAATATTTGGGAGACGTCATGGATGAGCATGGGTTGCATGTGGGCCTATCCAAGATCCAAGTCACTCTTAATCGGCCAACCTCGACAACTCTGATAGAGCTCCATAGATTCTTGAGCCTTGGAAACTTCTACCATGGTTTCATGTTTGGGTTCTCTCATATCGCTTGCCCCTTAAGCAAAGTGACTAAGGGTAGAGATAAATCCAAGTTCACCTAGTTAAGGTCATAATAGGGAGCTTTTGATGATCAGAAACATTGCCTCTGTTTAGCGCAATTCCTCACTTTGCTAGGTATGTAACAACCATTCGATATTGAGAAAGATGCAGTGGACTATGTTATCGTTGTAGTCCTCACTCAGTAGGGACATTAGGTGGCATATCACAATGAGACATTATCTGATACTGCTTACATATATCTCACCTATGACAAGGAGATATACTACATTGTGTAGGAATGTCAACAATGGAAACATTACTTTTTCAGAAAGGAAATTATCATCCACACTAATCATGGGCTCTTGCAATTCATTCAGAAACAAGGAAAGTTACAGAATGACCTCCACCAAAAGTTTTCCATGTACTTGCAACAATTTCATTTGAACATTAACTACAAGAAAGGTATAAAAATCATGTTGCATGCTCCCTCAACTGACCCTCATTTGTGGAACTAACTGTGGTCCTTAAATACTATGGGAACGACACCTCCGGGTGGCCCCAATTATACAACAATGACCTTAACTTCACTACTACATATCAGACATTGGATGTAGGTAAACAAGTTCCATACTTTCACCTCTAGGATGCGGTTTTGTGTTATCTAGGTCATCTTTGTGTGTCATTAAGCAAGAATGAAAAGCTAATTTGAGAGGCACACTATATTCAAGTGGTTGGACACTTCGACATGGAGAAGACAATAAGAGTGCTTCAGAAGTATTTCTATTGTACAAAACTTCGAGAGAATGTCAGAAGGTATATTTTATTGTTCATGCATGTGCCATCACTAAACCTACCATCAAGAAGTAAGGGCTATATGCTCCTCTACCTACCCTAGACAAGCGTTGTGATTCAGTATCAATGGATTACATGGTAGGTTTTCCCTCGACTGAGCATGGTCACAACTGTTTTTTTGTGGTTGTTGATCGGTTCTCTAAAATGGTCAATCTAGCAACATGTAAGAAGAGTATCACAGCTGAATCCATTGCTAAGCTCTTCTTTGAGCATGTTTGGGTTAATTTCAAGTTTCCATGGACCATTATTTCATATTGGGATAGTAGGTTCCTGAGCACCTTCTAGTCTTGCTTATGGTATCTACTAGACACCAAAATGACCAAATCGTTTTCCTTCCACAGCCAAACAGATGGGAAAATAAAATTGGTCAACATGATGATTGTGTATATCCTACACATGTACAACTCCAAACATCCATCCAAATGGGATGAGATCCTTCCATATATGTTCAACATAGTTACAATATATCCCTCCATGACTCTATTAGCCATAACCCCTTTAAGGTGTGCTTGGGATTCTAGCCATTAGTACCCATTGATGTAGCTATACCCATTGCATCTACACATGATGAATCCTCCCATGCTTAGGCTAGGGAAGATAAAGCATCCAAATTCATTGAACGGATCAAACACATCCAAAAACAAGTTCATGATATTGTGAGGAAATCCAATGCCAAGTACAAACACTGATGTGACCAACATCGAGTTCCACACAAGTTTCAAGTTGGGGTAAGGTGTGGTTGCATTTGCAAACATAGTGCCTGATAGGTCACCAAAGAAAACTTGGGCCACTTCAATTTGGGCCTTACACCATCATGAAGGATATGGGTGAGAATGCTTTTGAATTAAATATTCCCCATTAGGCTTGGCTTGCACCTAGTATTTAATGTGGAATTTCTTTTACCATATTTCCCCCTTTCTTGGACACCTCAGATGGTTTGAGCACCTGGCATTTACAGAACTCAATATAGATTTACATTAACAAGCTCTAATGGACTAGATCATATATACATAGATTAAGCGCACCCACCAATTGAACATTCAACTCTAATGCGTCATCAAACAAGGAAGCTTATTCACCAAGGCAAGTGGCTCACTAGGAGTCAAATAAGTTTCCCCATTTTATGAGGGATGTGGATCCAATGGGTACAATTTCTTCCTAAGGGGTGAGGAATGGTCTGTATGGACATTGTAGGCCACCCACCTAATCCACTGGCTCAAAAACACAGTTTTATAGCTTGGCATTTTTTTCACAATTTTTCAGGTCATGATCTTTCGATCTTATTTTGAGGCCCTAAATGACATTTTTTTGACATGGAAGTGCCTAGACAATTTTTAAAAGTATTGTGTGGTCCAACAACACAAGATCCTTTTCAGCCAAACCTTTCTCATGGGATACTGAGCACCCGAAACAGAGATCATATGCAAAAGTTGCACCATCGAGATGTTGGTGTATCAACTAACCCCATTGGGGCCTACAAACCTTTTGCCATTTCATCTCCCAGGGTTGGGGTTTTTTATATTTATTCTTTTCTCATTGATGGTTTATGTTAAAAAGGCCTTTTTGGACTCATTGTAATAGAGTCTTGTAGTTGACCGTAGCCAACAGATCTCTCTAGAGATAATCTACCACCATCAAGAGCTAGATTGTATTACTTTGCAATTTACATTTTTTTCCATTCCATTCACTAATAGAATTTGGGTTTTACTGTACTACTATGTTTTCTACAAAATATTTGTGTGTATTTATGTTTTATATCACTGCCTCAATTTTGTTCTCTAAATAATGTAGATCAATTATCTTAGCATTTTTATTTGATTATTATCTATTGGAATCAATGAGATTGATTTAGACTATTGTTATGTGAACATATGGACTCCGTATGTGTGGATAGTAAATGGAATTTATCATTTTCTTTTTATCAATGGTGATGAATATGTTATTTCATTTGAACAAGCAAATTTAATGTGGAAAATTGGTTTGTGGATGGCAATTTAGTTTGTACTTATATATAGAACAAGTATAATATATGTTGCAAAGGAACTTACATGATTATTCAAATGTCATATTAGTGATGTAGATTATCACTTGAAAGAGTTAGATATGTTTATATATGAGATTTATGTTAGTGGTGAACGAACCCACATGTCGACTGGCTATGAGAAAGTTAGATTCCTAATGCACCAATGGGCACAATATGTCTGGGAGATCAGGAGAATGATGAAGTGATATTAGTTTTAATTGTGAATTCCAGTATTGCTATGACTTGTGGGTGAGCATGAGATTTGATAGGAACCACAACTTTCTCAAAGTGGTTGTTTATTGAAAAGAATCTAGGAATAGTGATTGCACAATATTGTTGATGAAGGTGTTGATCCTGATATTAGGGGGTGGATGCATTTCCCACTGTTTATCCTCCAAAACCCAGAGTCGTGGGAGGGTTGAGTTTAGCCACACTCCCAATGGTGTGTGATGATGTCTAACAATTTCCTACTAGGGAATATTGGTCAATGTATTCAACACTTCCACTTACAGGTTCTCTATGTGGTTGGGTGATGGGTGATGGAAAGGTCGGGTGACAGAAGTAGTGGCAACTAGTTACTCAAGTATTTATGAGATGGATGAGACCACAATGGGATTGGATGGTGGTATTCCTTATGATTATATGCTTTATATTCTTGATTATTCTTATCTGATTAAGTTTTAATGCTATTGTATAAAGATTGACAAGTGATGAATCGTTGTAATGAATGTTTAATGATGCATTATTTAATAGTTTTCCAACATGTTGATTTGTGGACATAATAATTATGCATTAAGGGAAATCAGAATTCATTAAGACATCGACGCGTTTTGAAATATTGCAACTTCAAAGGATATTCTAAATGTATTTTACTGATGTAACCCAAGGGAGATGTTATCATTCCTCCGCCAGGGTGTTACTATTGTATTTGGTCATCATAGAGTCATGAGGTAAAGCCTCCATTGTAAGTCGGGTCATTAGTACCCTAATGAATAATATAATATATTGTTTTGAGTATTCCTAGGTGAAGTTGTCCCAAACAGTTTAGTGGGGCCGACTGATTAGGGTAAGAGTTAATTGGCTCAATGTGTATAAATAGAGGAGCCGTGGTTCTTATTTGAAGTACACAGACTCACTCACTTGATTAGCGCATAGGAGAGAGAGAGAGAGAGAGAGAGAGAGAGAGAGAGAGAGAGAGAGAGAGAGAGAGAACAGAAGGAGGAGAATACCTATTTTTGGGGTTATATATTATACATCTTATACAGAGGAATTTTTGTTGGGTTTTCTTCCCCTTGAGGGTTTCCTAGGATAAATATTGTGTCTATCTTGTGATTGTGTTTCTATCAGTGATTCTGGATATGTTTCTACTATGATTTTGAATTGAAAACTAATGAATCTAGTATAGCATATGAAATATTAACATGGTATCAGATCTAACCTAAATAAGACAGCGTTTATAAGGTGAAATTCTCTCTCCTCCTTCTCTGGAAGAAATTAGGGTTTCTGCAAATTTTGGAAATTTTAAAGATATTCTTGCATAGAAATTTTTTCCTCCCTGGAGCGCATCTATTGATCCCAGGATCAATATTTTGGGAGTTTGAATCTTCAGGAAATCCAAACCCTAGTTTGGCAGTGAACCAAAAAACTACAGTGAAAGAGAACCAGAAATTATGCAGTGCTGCAACCTCGCAAGTAGGATTTGAAGGGTGAAGATTTGGGATCTCCAAAAATAAGTTGGACCAACCAACTCGTCTCAGTCAAGTGCATATATTGGTAAGGTCAGCCTCCTATTTTGATAAATTTCATTCTTTAGTGACCTACTAGACAAGATAGCCCCAAGCACTAATCTTGAGGACAAATTGGAAGGCATAGAAAACTTCCTAGCTTGGAAGTATAGGATTGGTCTCATTCTGAAAGAGAATGGCCTTGAGAAGTACATCAAGGATGAGATTGCAGAACCTAAAGAAGATGAAGCTAATTAAAAGCATGAACAATACATAATGAAGGAAATGAGGATCATTGTTTATTCTATTAAGGATCACTTGATCCCTCAAGTGTCATCTAAGAAGACACCTAATCAATGTATGATGCACTTTCCAGAATGTATGAGGGAAGGAACATCAACAAAAAGATGAATCTGAGAGCTCAACTGAAGAAAACCAATATGAGCAAAGGAGAGTATATTCAAGATTACTTCACAAGGGTCTCTCAATTCAGAGAACAACTAAGTGTTGTTGGAGACACCCTTGATGAGGATGAACTAGTTATGATTGCTCTCAATGGTCTCACTAGACCTCGGGACTCATTCATTCAAACTCTGTGTGCTAGAAAAGAAAGTATGAAGTTTGACATAGTATGGGAAGATTGCATACAAGAAGAATCTAGAGTAGCCAATAGATAAGCTCTCTTTAGAGAATATGGTCAGGCTCTAGCCACCCATGCTAAAGGAAGAAAAAAATCAAACTTCAAGAAGAGTAATAATAAGCCTTCAAACAATAAATTTCAAAAGAAGAAGGAGGATTACTCAAAGTATCAATGTTACAACTTCCATAAGATGGGATATCTTGCTAGAGAATGTCCATCACCAAATAAGAACAACAACAACAAGATACATCATGCTCATCTAGATAAAGATGAGGATGTAGAAGAAGAAAGGCCTCGAAAGAAAACTAGAGGTGAAAATGTAGAAGAATATGTGATATTCTCTGCACTCTCTAGGCATGTAAAACCTGGAGAGGATACATGACTTATTGATAGTGGTGCCTCAAAGCACATGAAAAGGAATTAGAAGCAAAATATGTCAATACTTGAATAGAAAAACTCTCTCCAGAAGGTATCATTGGGAGATGACTATCAATTTCCCATCAAAGGTATTGGTGAATCGAGATACAAGGTTGACTCTAAAACTTCCATGAAGATGAACGAAGTATTTTATGTACCAGGTTTGAAAAAGAACCTACTTTCCATCTCTGCTCTAGATAAGAAAGGATATAGAGTTTCTTTTATAGATGGAAAATTACTTATCTAGTCCAAAGAAAAGACACTTGAAGATGTTTTATTCATTGGATAAGAAGAAGGAGGATTGTACAAGATTAAAGGAAATCCAGAGACATCCCTTGTTCATGAGACTACCAACTCAAGTGAACTGTGGCATAGGAGACTTGCTCACATTCACTACAAATCATTTCCCTATGTGAGAAAGGTGGTAACAGGGTTACCATATCTGAATATCGAACATGAGGGAACTTGCAAAGGATGTGCAAGAGGAAAGAACATCAAGAATCCCTTTCCAAAAAAATTGAAACAAATACCAAAGGTACATTGGAACTAATTCATTCGGATGTATGTGGTCCTATGCCCTACATATCCTTAAGTGGATATGAGTACTATTTCACATTTATTTATGATTATTCAAGAAAGACTTGGATATAATTCTTGAAGAACAAGAGTGAAGTGTTTGGAAAATTCAAGGAATTTAAAGCCTTGATAGAGAACCACTCAGAAAAAAAGAATCAAGACACTGAGATCAGATAATGGTGGAGAATACACTTCAAAGGAATTTGAAACATTCTGTAAGGAGGCAGGAATCAATATGGGACTAACCACTCCCTATAATGCCCAACAAAATGGTGTTGCAGAAAGAAAGTATCATGGAAGCACTAAATACCATGATTCATGACCAAGAGCTCCCTATGCACCTATGGGATGAAGTAGCAAGAAAAACCGTATATGTGCAGAATAGATTATCTCACAGTGCTCTTGGATTCAAGACTCTCAAATAGATGTATACAGGAAAGAAACCTGACGTGAACCATCTCAATATATTTGGCTTCCCAGTATATGTACATATTCCAAAAGAGAAGAGAACCAAAATGGATCCTTTTGGAAAGAAGGGAATATTTGTTGGATACTGTGAAGTCTCCAAAGCCTTTAGGATATACATCTCAGGATTCCATCATATTGAAATTAGTAGGGATGTAACATTTGATGAAGAGGCATCTCTTAAGAAGTCTAGAAGGTCTCAGCTTGAAGAAGTACATGAAGAGGATGTACCTCCCATAATGATAGAAGTTGAACCCTCTCCTGAAATAGTAGCATCGGAAGATCATGACATTCTAGAACCTAGGGATCCCCCTACTATGGATATCTCTCGAAATAGAAAACCTACTTGGGTAAGAGAAATCATACAAGAAGTAGAAATATATGGAGTGCTAGAAGGCTCCACAAGAACCAGCAAAAGATCAAAGCCATATTCCAGTTATGTAGCTTTGATGTGTGACCTTGTAGACCAAGAACCCACCAACTATGAGGAAGTTGTACAGAAGAAATAATGGGTTGAAGCAATGACGGAAGAATACCAGTCGATTATGAAGAATGATGTTTGGGATATTGTTCCCAAACCAGAAAATAGGAGTGTGGTATCTTTGAAATGGATCTACAAGATAAAACATGATGCTAATGGAAGTATTGAAAAGTACAAAGCAATATTTGTGGCTATAGGATTCTCTCAGAAAGAGGGGATTGATTATGAAGAGACATTTTCTCCAGTAGCAAGGTACACTTCCATCAGAACCATCATGGCACTTGCCTCCATGATGAAATGGAACTGACACCAGATGGATGTAAAAACATCCTTCCTTAATGGTGTGATTGAGGAAGAGGTTTACATCAAACAACCACAAGTATTTGAAGTCTAAGACAAAGCGACTCATGTATGCAAGTTGAAAAAGGATTTGTATGGACTGAAGCAAGCTCCTAGAGCTTGGTATGGTAGAATAGAAAGCTTCTTGACAAGTTTGGGCTTCACCAAGAGTAAGGTCTATCCTAATCTTTATATGAAGATTATGGATGATGAACTTGTCATACTATTATTGTATGTGGATGATCTATTTCAGACTGGAAATGAGAAATAGATCACATGTTGCAAGAAGAATCTAGTTGAAGAATTCGAGATGAAATATCTTGGATTGATGCATTATTTCCTAGGGCTGGAAGTGTGGCAGAGCCTAGAAGGAATATTTATGAGCTAGGGAAAGTACGTAGTAGAAATATTAAAAAGATTTGATATGTTGGATTGTAAATCCATGGCCACACCCATGGACACCAACCTGGAGTTGTTTTCTGATGAGACATCATAGTTAATGGACATGACTCACTACAGACAGATTATTGGGTCATTAATGTATCTGACGAATAGAAGGCCAGATATATGCTTTGTTGTGAACACCATGAGTCAGTATCTAGTTAAACCTATATGGGTTCACCTGTCAGTTGCAAAGCATGTGATGAGGCACCTAAAAGGTATGATCGATTTGGGACTTTAATATGGGAGAGATCATGACTACAAATCGTATGGATATATAGATTTAGATTGGGCGGGAAGTGTCGTAGATAGGAAAATCACCTCAAGTGGATGTTATTGTATGGGATCCGCCATGAGATCATGGTTTAGTAAGAAACAGACTAGTGTTGCTCTCAGTACAATCGAAGCAGAGTACATTGCATCTTGCTCCGCTGGTTGTGAGCGATATGGATTCGGAAATTGATGTCAAAAATATTTGACATGGATTTGGACACCACAGTAATTCTTTGTGACAACTAGAGTTGTATCAAGATGAAAAAGAATCCGTTGTTCCATGACAAATCGAAGCACATAGAAATCCGATATTTTTATATAAGAGATATGGTACAAAAGGTATCTATCAAGCTCCAGTATATGAGTACCGATGAACAAGTTGTTGGTGTACTGACCAAGCCTCTATCTCGAGTGAAGTTTGAATATTTACATGACAATCTTGGTGTAGTTCAAAAAGAGCTTCCTTACAAGGAGGAACCATGATGGAACTACATATGATGAATATATGGACATTCTTTGAAAAGGAATATCAGGTCGAAGACATGAACCCTCCTCAGAAAAAGGGAGAGCATGTTGATAATATAACACTTCCCAGAAAAGGGGGAGTAATGATGAGACTGACATTGATGATGGATGACAGTGATGATAAAGTTGTGACATTTACTTGTGGACGATAGTATCCTCTCTTAAGGATGGAAGGTATAACACTATGTTCGTGAGAGTGTTCCTTACTAAGGATGGCCCTACAGATGTGACTCTCGCATGGAGAGTACTCACATTCAGTTGTGGATACCATAGAATAACAATATCTCATGAGTGGTCTTAACCTCAGTGGTAAGGATTCTCTACAGGACTGACATTTTGTATGCAACCGAGATTTGCTTTGCAGACTATACTCTTGTATGGACAGTGTTAGATCATGTTTTTGTTTTCCATTTTTTAATCCTTTTGTTTAAGTTTTGAAGCTTGGTTTTATTCATTATTCCTAGAAAATGTTGTTTCTTAGGATAGTTTGAATCTTTTTCCTTTAACTTTCATGTTTATTTGATTTTTTTTAGTTTTATTTTTTAAAATATTGGTTTGATTTCATAGTTAGAGGGCTTATAGAATGCTTATATGGATTAAAAGGTCTAAAAAATAACATAAAATATTGATTAAGGTTCTTAAACGAAGTTTAAACCTTTATCATGAGTTTAATTTTTGAAAAACATTAAAGCAGACTTTCTTGTAGCGCAAGCCTGGAAAAATTGCACACATGCGCTACAAGAAAGTCGCGCAGTTCAAAAATCATCATTCTTGGGTCAGATTTTTTGAAATTCTCACACATGAAGTGTCATTCATACTGTGTTGATGGATTTGATACGTGTTTCCTCTAGAATTATAATTGTGACAGGTGTGAATACGTCAAAGAAATTATCATGAGGGCGAGTCGTGGTGATTTGTTACAAAGTGATGGAATAATGATGGTTGAACATAATGAGACAAAGGCACCTTGAATCTCGTATCCCCTGAAGTGCATGTAGAGCAAATGAAGTTCGTGCCGAAGAATCAGCAGTCTGAAATCAAATTTTGAAACAGAGAGAAAAATTAGGGCTTTGAGGAGTGGTCATTTTGGAGTTATCGAAATGGTCAAAGAAGATTGGGGAATACAATTGAACACCTGACAGTCAAGAAAACACAATTCCAGCACCTAGATTAATCACTTTGACAGGTAGGCTGTGAATCATTACCAAGTTTCATAAATTTGGGGTTTTTCAAAGCAGAGGACTAATGATAAAATTGATTGAAGATTATTAGTTTATAAACCTAATTCTTACTGAATGACGAATTCTCTATCAATGGAATAAAAGTATTTATCAGTTTAAAAGAGAGAGTTTAGTTTAGGGTTTTTAGGTTCCCCTATACAGTATTGTCTGTCAGTTTATCAAGACTTGAAGAAATTCAGAGTGTGTTTTATTGACAGAAGCTATTTGACAATTGTTCAAAATGAAAAGAAGTGGTAAGACTAATAGAGCAGAACCTTCAAACATGATTTGGTTTCAAACCTTTCTAGATTGTGCAAAATTGTTTGCAGAAGCAGGGTGGTTAGTGTTTTTTGAAAGGATTGAAGGTTATCACTCAGAAGTCTCTTATAAATCCACTCAATGTTTGGATAAGAATATAGTGTCTTTTGATACTTTGAAGTTTAAACTGACCAGGGAATTCTTAGCAGAAGCAACAGGAATTTTAGATGAGGGTGAATTCTGGTTCAAAAAAGTACCTTTCACTTTTGATGCTCAGATATATCTACTTCCAGATGTAGTTGTAGATTGGGGAAAGGGAGTACCTATTCAAAAGTTTAAGCCAGAATGGATAGAGCCTATCAAAATCTTACAAAGCTATATCACTTGTGAAGGGATATTTTCTTTTGTGTTTAAGTATCATTTTAGATTCCTTCAACATCTCAGTCATGAATCCAAAATGAATCTCCCATTCTTCTTTTTGAAAAGTTTACAGAATATGTCAAACAGGGTGAAAGAACGTCAGGATCACACCAAACAATCAGTATTTCATCATGGACTTATTAAAATAGTTATAAGCACTGTGCTTCAGAAAAGAGAGAAGACATGGGAATATTTCATGTTTTGTACTGGTTTCCAAATAGAGAAGGAAGAGCAGTCTGGGAAGAGACAGTTAGACAAAGGTCAGAATTTGATCAAGAAACTTAAAAAGAAAGTCACAGTCAAAGATGAAGAAGGTGGTGAACCAGGAAAATCTTCGAACCAGGAAGATGAAAACATTGAAATTGAACAACAAATTAATGTTGAGGAAAACAAAGTTTCAAAGTCAGAGGTGAAGGAAGTTGAACCTATAGAAGATGCTTCTCCTGAAGAATTGAACCAAGTTGTAAATGAAGAGGTAAAGAAACAGGAACAAACCCTTATTACAGTAATTTCTGAAGAAGAGGAAAGATCTTTATCTAATGAATCTAGGGCTCATACCACTGATAAAGATAGGGTTCATTCTAAACTAGAGATACAGACCCATTTTGAAGAAGAGACAATGTCATGAAGAAAGAAAATGAAATTTGTTGAACTAGCTTCAGTTACACATCAAGGGAAAGCTTTGAAAATGTTAGGAGAGGTTGGAGCACATTGGAGGCCCAATACAAGGCCAAAGAACAAACTCAGGTTAAATATGAAGAAGCTGCTAAACCCTAAACTGGATGAAAAGAAGATTACAATAATTGAAGATTCATCATCTCAAGAGAAATTAGATGACAATGAAGATGAAAACAAAAAGGTTATGAAGGGTAAAAAACAAATAGTTTTAGAAGATAAACCAATGTTCACTGATACCAAGATCTCAAAAATATTCATGGAGGTTCGAGAGAAGATGATTCTAGAACAACATCAAAATGATTTGAAGAGTTCTTGTATAGAGAAAGGAGAGGTGACTGAGAAATCAGTTAAATGCAGTATTGAAGCTGAAGAGTATTCAGAAATTCCAATGACCTTGACAGAGCATATGGAAGAAGATGAAGAAATTTTTAGGAAGCTAAAAATCCCTTGGATACCTGAAGCAGTGCAGCCAGTGCTAGAAGGAAAATACACGGATTCTAAAAATGAAAATTTGCAAAGGAGTATCAAGCAATACAAGCATCAAATTGAGTACCTACATGAAAGCAATGAAGGATTAGTGACTGCAAATAAAAGACTGAGAGAAGATCTGGAAGAATTAAATAGTCACTATCAGGAGTTTATTTCAGTTTCTAAAGAAGCTTTAAAAAGAAAAAGACATACAGAGAACTAGTTTATAGAACTAAAGAAAACTATTTAGGAGCTGACATAGCAGAATGAAGAGTTGCAGATCTGGAAGCAAATCACCAGAAGGCCAGAAGGAAAGCCCAGGCTTTAGAGGGAATTGCTCTTTTAGCAGAGGCAGCAAAAGACTTGTAAAAGTACTTTAAGAAGAGCAGTTATTATTTAGTTTGAAAAAGTTATTTCATTTTTGTATAATGATATTTTATATTGAACAATTCAATAGATGACCTAAAAGTAGTTTTGGATCGGTTATGTAATTGTTTTTTGAAGGAACAAGATAAATGTAAGTCTGGAAAAGGACCAAGGGTTTGATTTTTGTTGCAAGGGGAGGCTATCAGAATGTGATTTGTGAGCTAAGTGTAAAAACGCTTATGTATTTTTGATGACTGAATTATGAAATATATGCAACTATATGCCCTTTTATACTATTGGCTGGTTTCATTTCTAATTTGTGTTAATTACTCTGTTGGTATACTCATTTCCTGCTTAGGGTTTTTATGCTTGAAATGCTTGATAACTGTGGGTGGAACTCAGTACTATGTTTATTGTGTTTGGGTTATGGTTTATATGTTATGCATTGTAGTTCTTTAAATGCTCATAATTTAGTGTTTGCTAATTTTTTCCCTCTTGTCTTCAAACTGTACAACCAAAACCCTAGAAAAACCTATTTTACTTAATTGTGTTTATTGAGATTGTGTTGGCTTGTTCTTTCGTAGTCTGAGAACAATTTCTTGCACTAACAGAGAGTATGCCTACATCCATATGTAGATGTCATAGAATAACACTTGCTCAGGAGTGGTCCTAACCTCAGTGGTATGGATGCTCTATGATGAGTCATCATAGACATTGTAGTATAACACTCACTTGGGAGTGGTCCTAACCTCACTGGTATGGATGTTCTATGATGGGCTAACATTTTGTATGTGGTCCTAGATCTGCTCTATAGACAATACTCTTGCTTGGAAGAGTATGCCTACACATAAGTGTAGATACTGTAGTATAACACTCACTTGGGAGTGGTCCTAACATTAGTGATATGTATGGTCTACGATGAGTCCTCATAGATGATAGGGACAACACTGGGGGAGGTAGAGATCTACATTTAGTTTTAGACGATTCAAATGATCGATATCATGGATCATGTTGATGGAGGATCACATCATCCTTGGACTTATGTCCTAAAGTGATCGGCATTGATCATCCCACAAATAGATCATGTGTACTACAGGTAGTGTGGTGGTGAAGGATCAACTATATCGAAGTACAACTACAAAGGACAAAGAAGATTGGAGTGTTGCTACAAAAGGATTGAAAGGATCGAAGTGCTGCTGCAAAGGATCAAGAAGATTAAAGTGTTGCTAGAAAAGGATCAAAAGGATCGAAGTGCTACTACAAAGGATCAAGAAGATCAAAGTGTTGCCATAAAGGATAAAGAAGATCGAAGTGTTGCTGCAAAGGATCAAAGTATTTTAAAATATCAAAGTGCTACTATGAAGGATCAAAAGGTCAAAGCATTGTTGCAAAAGGATCAAGTGATTGTGTGATGCAGAAAATGAAGAGTAACTGTTCCAGTTATTGATTGTGAAAACTTCCTATGACGTATAGATGTATTACCTCGATGTACTATTAAAGATGTTGTCTCTTTGTTCTCCTATAGTCTATGATGATTTTTTCAGTAGAATAACATTCTTGTTAAGGGGGAGTGTTGAAATATTGTAACTTCAAAGGATATTCTAAATGTATTTTATTGATGTAACCCAAGGGAGATGTTATTATTCCTCCGTCGAGGTGTTACTATTGTATTTGGTCATCATAGAGTCATGAGGTAAACCCTCCATTGTAAGTCGGGTCATTAGTACCCTAATGAATAATATAATATTCAATTTTGAGTCTTCCTAGGTGAAGTCATCCCAGATAGTTTAGTGGGGCTGACTTGATTAGTGTAAAATTCAGTTGGCTCAATGTGAATAAATAGAGGATTTGTGGTTCTTATTTGAACACAAACTCACTCACTTGAGTAGCGAATAGGAGAGAGAGAGAGAGAGAGAGAGAGAGAGAGAGAGAGAGAGAGAGAGAGAAAGGAGGAGGATACCTGTTTTTGGGGTTATATCTTATTACATCTTATACAGAGGAAGTTTTTCTGGGTTTTCTTCCCCTTGAGGGTTTCCCGGGATAAAAAATTGTGTCTATCTTGTGATTGTGTTTCTATCAGTGCTTCTAGATATGTTGCTGCTATGATTTTGAATTGAACACTAATGAATCTAGTCTAGCATATGAAATCTTAACAACACGAACCACGTATACGACATTTTGTGAGTACATTAGTATGTTTGGTTAGCACATTAATTATTAGTAACTTGATTGATGAATGATCAAAGTATTACTTATAGGTTGAAAGTGTAACCAACGATTGAAATATATATACATATATTGTAGTATTATTTTTTTACTTATTTAATATATTTTAGATTTAAATAAATCGTTTGGATGATCAAATGATATATACAAGTATATACATACAACATAATATTAAACATCCTCTTTTGAAATATTATGTATATATGTAGATATATAGATAAATATACACAATATCATAATATAGAATATGAAAATATTTTCTTTGACTTGTGTGTGTGAGGATAATATAAATAAGTGGGTAGATAGATTTGCATAGATTGGGGATAAGATTGCCATGAGTGCACTTAAGGGTAGTATGACAAGGGATATTTCCTCACCCAAAGTTCAGCAATATTTTAATTTAATCCAAATTGTGTTATTTTGATTAATTGAAAACGCTATTTTTTTTAATAATAGATCTTGATTTGGACCAAATCTTGGATGAGGAGGTGGGGAGGATTTTGGATAAATAGGGGTATTAAGATTGGAAGAGGGGGTTCTTTTTCTTGGAGGATGTTTTGGATCTTGAGGGTTTTGAGAAATTTGGAAGAGGTTGAAGAACTCTTGGAAGAATTACTATATGTTTTGGTGCGCGATCATTATCCTTTGTGGATCACTATTCTTGGAGTCATGGGAACGAAGGTACAGAGAATCGAAAGGTTTCCCAGATCTAGGATGCTAGAAAGGATTTTAGTTGGTAGGGTTGTGTAATTTCGTTTTGGCAATTGGATGAGGGATAAGTTTGAGGCTCACATCAATTGCACTTCTTTACCATCATTGGATGAATTTGAATTTTGTATCAAGGTATTCTTCTCATCAATTTAAATAACTTATATACTATTGCAATTTCATAAATTTATATGTTGCTTACAAAAATCATTAGTGTGACGAACAAGGCATAATGAGCCTTGATGGGAACTACATGGCTTCTATTTCTTCAAGAATCATCACAAAACTGTGATGATGTAAAGACATCATAGTGTCCCCTTTGGGTGATATGCTCATAGGGGATTCTCCAAAAGAATGTGTTTTTCTATATTAAATGTTTGTCAAACAGATGAGGTCTCCACCTCATCCTTTACACTCTTAAGGGTGGACATCAATACATAATATTCCTATTCCTCCAAGGTTGTAATGTCTTCAACTGTGTTTTTTCTCTATCATGTTCATATTTTTGTTTGTATGGACACTACTAGCATCAATAAGTTCATTTACCTTGATCTATAAGTTTTTCATCACAACATATCTTACAATATTTTTCTATCTCCTATTATGCAATATTTTTCTTTAGTTTTCGAATTTAATATTACTAGCTTAGTACAAAAAACACTAATATAAATTGAAACTAAAATTAAAGAAGCTAAGTAACACACCATTCACACAAATGGACATAAGAAGTACCCTGGGAAAAACCAGTATGGAAAATCCCAACTAGAAGGTGATACCTATGCTCTTGCTCTTTTTTTATCAATTATCAAATGCAAGTACAACAAAAGTGAACTCATTATGGATTTTCCATGGACATTGTGATCTTAATGGCCCATAATGGGTCTTCTACTTCCCCTATTATTTTTCAATATACCACTCCTAAATGCTCTACTCCACTTTGGAGTAATACACAATACAATGAGAATGGAACCCATTTTTAGTATTTTACAAGTTGTTATACCAAAAATAAAAGGATATTTGAAAGAATAACAAGCACAACATAACAGAAGAGAACACAAAGATTTATCATGGGAAACCCTCGTAGGGAAAAACCCAATAAAAATTCCTCTATATAGACTTCACCCAAGAACAATATAAGACCCAATAATAAGACTAGATTGCTTCCTTTCCTCCAGATGGACTGTCTCTTCTCTCTTTAGCGCAAATGCTTGAGTGTTCTACTTGTCCAAATGAGGGAGGCACCTCTTTTATTTATACAGGTCATCTAAGAGACCTAATAACCCAACTAGGCCGACTTCTCCTTGATGTCAGGGATGACTTGCCTTGGAAGACTCAAAAATACATTTTAATAATACTTTAGTGGGTACTACTAACGTGACTTGCAACATAGGCTTTACCTCGACAATTTACATGACCAATTACATCAATGACATCCCTAACCAAAGGAACAACATCTCTGAAAGGGGTAAAAACAATAATAATACAAAATAAAATATCTTCTGCAGTTACATTTCTTTAACACTTCCTCTTAACAAGGAAGGTATTCTATAATACAACAACATGTATGTACAAATGACTAGTAAATATATATGTCATAGGAAGTTTTCATAATTACATCAACATCGTCATCATCCATGGAACATCATCATCACAATCATCTCTATCATGTGGTATCATCTCGAGCATAATCATCTCTCGAGCATCATCTCTAGAATCATCCCGAGCATCATATATGGAATCATCTTGAGCATCATCATCTCTCGAGCATCATCTCTAGAATCATCTTGAGCATCATCTATGGAATCATCTCAAACATGATCATCTCTTCCATCATCTCGAGCATCACCTGCACTATCAGTATATAAATATTGAGATGAATCACCCACAACATAAATAAATGTTGGAATATCATCCTCTGCAACCGAATGCAGGAACTCATCTGCAAGTAAATGTAGGATCAATCATCACCGACCATCCTCAGCCTATCAGTGCTAGGACCACTCTCAAGAGAGTATTCTTATTCAGGGAACCATCCTCATAAAGGACCACTCAATCAACGCGAACCATCCTCGTCCTAGCAGTGCTAGGACCACTCTCAATAGAGTGTTCTTGTCCATGGAACCGTCCTCGGAGAGGACCACTCAATCAACGTGGAATGTCCTCAACCTATCAATGTTAGGACCAATCTCAAGAGACTGGCATTGTTCATGGAACTGTCCTCAGATAGCACCACTCAATCAACATGAAATATCCTCAACTTATCAGTGCTAGGACCACTCTCAATAGAGTGTTCTTGTCAACAGAACCATCCTCAGAGAGGACCACTCAATCAATGTGGACTGTCATCATCCTATCAATGTTAGGACCACTCTCAATAGAGTGTTCTTGTCCACGGAACCATCCTACAAGTGAATATAGTATCACTCTCAAGAAGAGAGTACTATCATCGTAGACCATCCTCATCCTGTCAGTTCTAGGACCACTCTCAAGAGAGTGTTCTTGTCTATGGCACCATCCTACAAGTGAGTGTAGGATCACTCTCCAGAGAGAGTACTATCATCACAGACCATCCTCATCCTGTCAGTGCTAGGACCACTCTTAAGAGATTGTTCTTATCCACAAAACCATCCTCAAACAGGATACTATCATCCACAAGTGAAAGTTGGATCTCATCAACATCTGTAGGATTATTGGCCTTACACTGGCACATTAATGTTGTCTCATCCTCAATAATAGTCTCATCATCACTCCCTCTTTCCAGGGAGGTCATTTCATACTACACCAAGCTTGTCTCGAAAATGTTCAAAATTTACACGAGACAAAGGCTTAGTCAATACATCAACAACTTGTTCCTCTATAGGAACATACTGGAGCTTCACAACTCCTCTCTCCACCATGTACCAGATGTAGTGATACTTTATCTCTATATTCTTTGACTTATCATGAAACATTGGGTTCTCTGTCAACTTTATGCAAATCTGGTTGTCACAATAGATCTCAATCACATCCATCTCGGTATTGAACAATCCATGAGATCACACTTGATCCCAAACTGAAACAACATCCTGAAGTTCTCTTTCTATCTTTAGATCTTCCTACCCAATCTCAATCAGTATAGCCACATAATCCAAACTCATTGTTAGCGGTATATCTGAGTCCACAGTCTAATGTACCTTTTAGGTACATCATCACATGCTTTGCTGCAACTAGATGAACATGTCTAGGCTCCACCATATACCGAATCAAGTTGTTCACAGTAAAACATATATCTGGTCTTGTATTTGTCAAATGCATTAGTGAGCCAATAATTTATCTGTATAATGTGACATCTACTCTTTCTGAAGAATCAACAATCAGTAGCTTCAGGCTTGTCACCATTAGAGTGTTAACTGCTTTGAAATCTAACATCCCAAGTCTCTTAAAAATATATATTGTGCACTTTCCTTGGTTTAGGAAAATCTCATCAGGAAACTACCATACTTCAAGACCTAGGAAATAGTGCATTGTGCCAAGGTCTTTCATCTCAAATTATGTTGCAATTTTCTTCTTACATTTACTGATGAGCATCTCCTTTCCTATCAAGAATAAATCATTTGCATACAATAGTAATATCACAATTTTGTCATCTTCAACCTTATAATAAAGGTTGGAATTAGCTTTACTCTTGGTAAAGACCAAATTCATTAGGAATCCATCAATCCTTCCATACCATGCTCTAGGTTCTTATTTTACCGATATAGAGCTTTCTTTAGTATGCATACATATTGTTCCTTGTTGTGTGTTTCAAATCCTGGAGGTTGTTCAATATATATTTCTTATTCTATGACTCCATTTAGGAAACTTGTCTTCACATCCATTTGATGTAGCTTCCATTTCATCTTGGCTGCCAAGGCAAGGAAAGTTCTTATAGAAGTATATCTTGCTACTGGTGCAAAATTTTCTTCATAATCAATTCCTTCCTTCTGTGGAAAACCCCGTGCAACAAATCTTGCTTTAAACTTTTCAATACTTCCATCTACTGAATTCTTTGTTTTGAAAATCCATTTTGAAGAAACTATTTATTTGTCCTTTGGTCTTGACACTGCATCCCAAACATCATTCTTTATTATTGATTGGTGTTCTTTGGTCATGGCTTGCGTCCATTCGTTCTTCTTCGAGGCTTCTTCAAAACATGTGGGTTCTTCATCAACAAGATTTCTCATTAGTGCCGCATAGTTTGAATGTATTATTTGTCTTTTGCTTCCTTTTGGTGCACCATATCTTTCTGCTTCCTTGATTACATCACGAGCCCAAGCTAGTCTTATTTTTTTTTAGATCATCTTCTAGGGTGTTTCAATAAGTCCTTGAGGTTTTCCAAAGTCATGATATTCTTGTATAGGAGCTTCTTCAATGTCCCTAATTGGTGGTCTGATAACTTTTGTGGCTCTAGGAGCCTCCTTCTCTTCTTCATGATCCTCGTCTGCAAGGGTCTTTTTGGATTTGGTGAAGGCCGCATCTTCATCAAATGTAACATATCTACTAATATCAATCTGGCAGAATCCTAGAATATAAATTCTATAATATTTTGATTGTTCACTGTATCCAACAAATATTCACTTCTTTCCTAAAGGGTCCGACTTTGATATTTTCTCTTTTGGAACATGTAGGTATACGTGACAACCAAATGTATGTAGGTGGCTTACTTCGGGATTTTCACCGGTGAACATTTCTTTCGGGGTTTTGTTTCCAAGAGCACTGTGAGAAATTATATTATGGACATAGATTGCGGTTCTTACTGTTTCTTCCCATATATGCATAGGCAGATCTTGATCATGGATCATTGCTCTAACTACTTCCATGATGGATCTATTAGTTCTTTCAGATACTCCATTTTGTTATGGATTGTAGGGTGTGGTAAGCTCCCTCTTAATCCCAACTTCTCTAGAAAAGTCCTTGAATTCATTTGAAGTGAATTCTCCTCCATTATCGGATCTTAATATCTTGATTTTCTTTTCAGATAGATTATCCACAAGAACTTTAAATTCCTTGAATTTTCCAAATACTTCATCTTTGTGTTTTAAGAAGTATGTGCAAGTCATACGAGAGTAATCATCAATAAAGGAGACATAATATACATATATGCTTAAGGAAATGGCTGACATCGGTCCACACACCTCTGAGTGTACAATGTACAACATCCCCTTTGCTTTGTTGTTACTTCTTGGAAATGGATTCTTGGTGTTCTTTCCTTCAGCACATCCGTTACATACTCCTTCATAGTCGATTTAGATCTCGTAGACATGTGACTACCTTGCTCACAATTGGTAATTCTTTGTATTTTACATGAACAAGTATTATATGCCATAGTTCACATGGACTGATAATGCTAGCTATAAGAGCTGAATTTGTGTGTCCTTTCAATTTGTAGAGTCATCCTTCTTCAACACAAATTACAGTAGCATCATCTATTGTTTTCCCTTTTGGACACATAAGGACTTCACCATCTACAAAATCCACTCTAAACCCTTTCTTATCTAGAGCTGAGATGGAAAGAAGATTCTTCTTTAAGCCTGGAATACATAAGACTTCTTTCATCTTCATGAGCTTTCCAGTTATTAATTTGTAAGAGGATTCTCCCATTCCTTTGATGTGGTACTGATAGTCATCTCCAAGTTGTACCTTGTGAGAATATTCTTTTTGGGTAATACAATAGAGTCAATACTTATGTCATGCCATATGTTTGGAAGCACCATTGTCTATAATCGAAGTGTCACTTCCATGAGTGATTTCTCCTGTGAGAACTGAAATTAGGACATACTCTTCACTAGAGTCTTCATTCTTTGTGATCCTTTCCTTGTATGATTCATTCTCTTTAGTTGCATGGGAATGGTACTTCCAGTTCTTCTTCTTAGACTTATCTTTGTTAACAGGAAAGTATCTAGCAATGTGTCCCATCTTATGACATGAGTAACATTTAAAAGATGTGTAATCCCTTCTGGATTTCTTCTTGGATTTAGGTGATATTCTGGGAGATGAACCTTGACTCTTCCTTTTGAATATTCCATTCCTAGTGTGTGTAGCTAGAGCCTAATCTTCATTGTCATTTAGCTTCTCTTCTTTATTGATTATCCTTCCTTCTTCTTGTATACATTCTTCCCATAGTTTGCTTAATTTGGTTAGTTTTCTTCTAGCACATATTCCTCTAATGAAGGGATCTCATTCTCTAGGGAGACCATTCAGAGTGGTCATCACCACTTCTTCTTCTTCAACCATATCACCAATGACTTCTGACTATTCTTTGATCTGAGATACTCTAGAGAAATTTGATTGTATGGTTTTTGTCTTCTGTATCTTCACACCCTTGAGTTGGTTTCTCAAGGTCATTCTTATGTTGATGTTCTTACCTTCAAACATATTAGTTAGTGCATCGAACATTTCTTTAGGAGTATTATTTGAATATACATGGGAGATCAATTAATCCTTTATAGATTTAGCTATGGTCCTTTTTACTTTGATCATATCCTTTTTGTGTTTGTCCTTTGCCACTTATCCTTTTGGTTTCTTGACATCTTCCTTGATAAAACCATCTACGTCATGTTCTTCAAGGATGAGCATGATTATGTACTTCCATGCTTTGAAGTTTTCTACTCCTTAAATCTTTTCATCAAGCTTGGTATTGTTTGTCATCTTTAAATAAAGAGAACCTCAAATGGAAATATAGGAGATAGTACTTACTAGTTTGAGGAAATTTTCTGGAACCAACTTCGGGATGACCTAGTGTTTCGCTAGGAAACCATAATTTTCCAACTGTGATCACTTGTGGATCTAATAGAAGGAAAAGATGCACCTCCCCAAGGTGAGATAGACTGTATCTGACTTTGTTGGAATCTGAGGATAGAATCTTGAAAAATCTAATGCCCTAGTTTCTCCTTGCAACAGTGTTAGGTCAAAAAGTGAAAATCCTCAGAATGAAAAAATGCTTCAACAGAAAGATGTGCCCTCATAGGGCGATTTGAGTGAACCTTATTTTTCAGTTGATATGTGGAGGAAGGTATCAGGAATAGTAAACCCTATATTTTTGGATTGTCGGCTGAGGTGCTGCACAATGTATTCTTTCAGGTTAGCCCCAATACCATGTTAAGATTTTAAAAGTCGTTATACCAAAAACAAAAGGATCTCTGAAAGAATAATAATCACAACAGAAAAAAATAGAACACAAGTATTTATCCTGGGAAACCCTTGTAGGGAAAAACCCATCAAAACTTCCTCTATATAGACTTCATCCAAGAACAATGTAAGACCTAATAACAAGACTAGACTGCTTCCTCTCCTCTAGATGGATTGTCTCTTCTCTCTCTAGTGCAACTGCTTGAGTGTTCTACTTGTCCAAATGAGGGAGGTGCCTCTCCTATTTATACAGATCAACTGAGAGGCCTAATAACCCAACTGGGCCAACTTCTCCTTCTTCCAGGGCCGACTTTCTTTGGAAGACTCAAAAATACATTTTAATAATACTTTAGTGGGTACTACTGACCTTAATTACAATGAAGGATTTGCCTCAAGACTTTACATGACCAATTACATCAATGTCATCCCTAACTGGAGGAACAACATCTCTGAAAGGGGTAATAACAATAATAATTCAAAATAGAATATCTTCCGCAGTTACATTTCTTTAACACCCCTTCCTTTCCTAGCAACTCAATATTTAACATGGACTAATAACCATCTAGGGTTAGGGTTAGGGTTTTTATATGCCTCAACTCCAAATCAAGGTTAGGTTTTTTACATGCCTTAGCTCTTAACCAGGGTTAGGGTTTTGGACCCTCCATAATATTCTTGAAAGTAAACACATGACTAAATCCATGTGTGAGTAATGGGAGTAGATGTGGCATCCACTTAGTCTCATAGTGGTCAACATGATAGGTAACTTGTGGGAGGCATAGTGTTTGCTTACCAACTTTGATTGAGGTGATCTTTGTGCCATTGGAAATATTTCTATGTGCATAGCAACATCAAGAGGTTGAGAACTTTTTTCACATAGTTTTAACCCTAAAAAGGGCCATTAGAATCCTTTGACAATCTCTAAAAATTTCCATATCCCAAATCCCCAAAGCAAGACCTACCCCTTAAATAGACCCTACATTCCAATAGCTCTATTTTTTCCACCTATAAAGTACCAAAATATATGAAAATTTATATAATGATCCATTTTAGATCAAACCTATATGGATTTGTCTTCCTCACAAGCATCATTCCACACATTACATGTACTTGCAATCGACACAAAATGATCATCAAGGAAAATGGAAGTTCCTACATGCACCTCGTCCATGGTTGCTTCCACCACCAACACACTTCCTTTAAACTTACACTTAACAGTCATCACTCTGGCCTATGATACCTGAATGCTTGATGCAAATTGTACATCACTCCTCCCAAGTAAAACCTTACCACAATCATGACTATTTGTGAAAGTACCTTCACTGGTCTCTCTCTGCATGGTCACATGTTGGAGTCCTTTGACACTTGCCTTATTCTCTAACATGGTCTCCTTCATCCTTTCAACATTCATGGTTGCTAGTACCCTCCCCATCGTAACATGTAATTAGATTAATGGAGCAAGGCATATCCATGTTTACCTTTGTGCATTCTCTTTTGGTCTTCTTTTTAATATGTGTGCTCAACACCACCATTCTTTCCTCTTCTAGGGACATTACTACTTCTAGTGGAATCCTTGCATGATGTATTATGGACATGAAAAGGTAATTTCCATTGTCCTCTTCATCTCCTCCATCGACACAATTCTCATCAATGGTTCTCTATTTCTTATCTTTTTGTTAGTGGCTTTCTTTTTCGTTTCTACTCCAAGGCATAGTCACTTCTTCAGAGTCCCTCATCTTTTTCCTTGGATGGAATCTCCAACACTGTAATATTTGTATCCACCTACAAATTCCTCGCTACTTCATCCTCTAATGTTACATTGTCCATTGCCATGCCTGCATAAACAATTTCTACTTCAATGAGCCCTTCTACATCAATGTGATTCTTCCTCCTAATGCACAACATTGCACATGTTTCATGTTTCTAGAATAAAAGAAACATGTAATTTGGATCAAGAATTTCCATAATCATGTGGAACCTCCATGGTCACTCCCTCCCTCTACAACTAGATTTTGCAAGGATAGAACAAGAATCCTCTAAGGAAATGCAAATTCCATCTGCACCTCTTCCAGAAGTGTTTTTTCAACTTCTCTACTTCACTGCAATCCCAAGCCTTTTTGCATGCCTACAAATACAAGTTCCCTTTCTAGTTCTTTCTCCTCAATGGGTATAAAATCTACTTGCACACTTGTTGCTAGCTCCTCTTCTTCTTCCTCTTTGAACATGAAATAAATTTGTCCTCGTCTTCTTCTATCTCTACCTTAGTGTGGAGAAACTCTTTTGCTTCCATTGTTCTCAAATTCAGATGGTTTGCCTCATATTCCCTATGTGGATATAAATAGGTCTACCTCACTATAGAGATCTTCACTTCTTTACTCTTCATATTCGTTTTCTTTTGTTTCCTTATAGCCATTGTCATTATAGCTTCAAAAGAGCACTATTGTGCTTCTTCAATAGTCAATTCCTCCCATTCCTCATCATTGTCATAAACCTTTTCCTTTGGTTTTCTTTGTTGGCCTTCTCCAAGGCATGCAATTTTACAAGAAATGTGTGCACTTGTTTAAGGTATTTTCCTTATCTCTCCAATGTCTGCTCCTTCCTTGATTCATTTGTACACTCCCTCGCTATGTCATCCTACTCCTCACAAGTAGGGTTCTTCTCAAACCTACAACTCCTATGTCGTGAACAACTTCCACTCAAACCCTCCAACATTTTTCCCCGATAAATTCTGTGCTAGATTTTTTTCCTTGTTTCACCGAGAACTCTACCAAAAACTCATTGTGGGTGCTTCCCTCCACAATGTGTTGATTTTAGATCTATACCTTGATCGCCTTTCCCTTTCACTATGATTTTCCCCTCCATGTGTGCACTTTAACCCCACACTAGCATTACCTAACAATTCTATTGTTTGAGCTATATTGTACAACATGCATACACAAATATGCTCTTCAACCACTCACAATATCTATCCAACCTCTATGATGAATTTTTTATCCCTTTCTCCCTACAACTCTACCCAACAAAGTTCACTGATTTATTTCTCTTGCAACATCTACCCAATACTTCCTTCTTGTTGGAGTTGTAATTTGTCACAATATCCCTTCATGCTTTAATAATAAATAATGTAGGATGAAAATAGATATGCCTTGCCCATTTATCCCCACACACCACTCGCTAGAAGCTAATGAGAACACTCACATTATTGGAAACAAAGAAGCACATGCATGCAATCATGCAGTTGAGAGGAAAACAAATGAGCACATAAGGTTTTCTTCCCATCCATTTGAAATGAAGTTTCATATGCATACAAATTCAATGGGCTCTTCTTGTTATAAGATAATATTTACAACATAATAGAGAAAAACCATTTTTCCACTAAATGCCCACTAGTTTAAGTCTTGATTGGGCTTACAACAAGCAAAATTGAATTCTACACAACAACACAATTATTTTCTTTGTATTTACCTTAAATTTTGTGACTTTGGTCTTCCCTGCATGATCCTTTTCAATTTTGTGTCCTCCCCCAGCGTTATGTACTATTTTGTTTACCAAGTGAATTGAAGTTCATTTCTTCACTTCCTAGATCTCTTCTCACAAAGTTTCTCCGTGACAACCCTAAATTTCATAATAATAAAAGATATATTTACTATATGTAACTTTAAAAATTCCTAGGAAATAAATCCAAGAGATGTTATACTTTATGCTTTCTCTATCGTGATGATAATTAACAAAATGACTTTATTATAATCTGCAAGACTTATGTGCCTATGTTTAGCTTTTTTCATTAGCATGCCTTTGTTTATGACATTTTTTCGATACAACGTCATACATTTTGGTTGATACTATCTTGTGGCAACAACTGCTTTTAAATCTATGTTGGTTTCAAAGTCGTAAAATTGTTTTTCGTTCTTTTTGTTTCTGTCCTACCTATGATCTATTAAAGAAAAGGGCATAGTCTTACTTAGCCTTTAAGGCTAACGCATGAACCTTCGTCTTCTCTTTGTGCAGGTGGATGAGATCACCCTTAAGTTTTGCTAAGGATCAAATCCTAACTACAAGGTGTTACATCCCCACCCCTCATACTAACAATGGAGAGGACGCGACCAACACACTGTTGCTGTCAAATGGGAAAAATAGCCCCATGAACATAAAAACATAATAAAAAAAATGCATTGAACATAAATATATACACAGCTGCATAATGCATTCTACAGCGGAAATAAAATTCATTCATTCAAACATTCAACATGTTCATATTAATTCATAAAACCAATAGTTTGCAGAGATTAAGCAAAAGAATACTTATCTTGAAAGAAGTTGGCCCGCAACTAGATACGTTGCTGCAACATTCCACCCAACCATAGGCCGGTGTGCTCATTAATCTCTCAGCATCACTGCCACCCCCGAATTGGGCATGATTTCACAAGGCAGTGGGGAACAACATTTTCACACATAGCCAAACCATACGTTCACAATCAAGCCAACACAATGTTGGGTTTCAAAGACTGTTAAGGAAACAAGGCAATAACATGGAGGGGTCCTTGGACTTACTCATCCAAGCCAAACCATACATCAAATACACAATCATCCAATTAACAAATGGTTCCTTGGGATTACCCAGCCAAGCCAACCTGCTAATCAAGCACAGACAACCATCTAACAGATGGGTTCCTTGGACTTACTCAACCAAGCCACACTTTGCATCAAACACACAGTCAACCAATTAATCAAACACAACCACACACAACTGTCGGATATGAACAAAACATTTCTGGGAAACCAAAACGAAATGGCCGAGGGGAAAACAACCATGAATGAGAAAATACGTTTGCAGGAAACGTTCTTGGGCTTTCCATAGGTAAAAACGGCCTCATTAAACCCTTAGATCGTGGATCTATTCTCCCATCCGCTAGGCATTACCAGAAATGGAATTTGCAACCACAAACGACCCAGTAAAATGGGGAAAACATCCCTCTGACAGCAATTCGATTTTTCAAAAACTTCTAGGGGTTTCACGTGGGCAAAAACGGACTCAACAACCACCCAAAAATCGTGGATCTCTTCTCCAATTCGCCGGCAACCCAAAAACGGGTTTCCCAGCTTGGAGAAAATAGGAAAAATGCAAAAAACATGAGGGAAGCTCCCAACTTGTTCATGGTGGCAAAAATGGCCTTCTTAAACCCCAAAATCGTGACTCCTTTCTTCCCATTCGCCCAACAACACAGAAAATGAATTCTGGGCATGGAGAAGTGAAGAAACAGCATCAAATCGTGAAAGAGAGAGAGCTCAGTCGCCTTCTTGCTACATGAGAGAGCTAAAACTCCATGAGGATGGGTGAAAATGAAAGTCATGGGTGAATAATGGCTTGGGCATGCATTTCTAAGCATTTACTTGCCCCACAAGTCAAAAACACGTTTCCAAAAAATGGGTGGGTCCCCAAATTCAAATTTGACCTCCATACCTTTCCCATCCCAATGAAATAAGTTCCCCAACCACTTCTAATGACTGTGCACAAAAGGAAAAAATGGGTGGTTGACAACTTGATGGGTTTTCCCCATTGGCTCAAGGGTTTGATTACCCCCCCCCCTATTCCTTGTGAAATCATGCCCCCATCTCTTTAACATTTCGGTGCATAGCTAGTTGTGGTATTTTTATTAACTTTCATTTTACATGATGTCTCAACATATTGTGCCTAGCTAGCACATAAACCATCGACATCGATTTTAATTACCGAAACATAAAACACTAAATCCATGGCGGGGCATTCTCCTTTAGCTCCACACCACGATTTAATACAATATTTACATCATATGCAATTTAATACCATGGGGTCAAAACCAGGGTGTTACACAAGGAATCAAAATAACATAAGAAAAGGTGGCCACCAAGGTTTTGGAAACAACCTATACCCTAACCCAGTTTTAAATCGAACTTCTTACTATATACTATACCATATAACATATACTCCATAGTGGGGACACTATGCAAATGTGTTTGGCCTTTAATATGATGCGACGATTGACATAAACTTTGAAACCAAGATGGTGAAAACGATATGTAAAGGACTTGAATTAAATTTGTTCACATGCATGCCATGTGGTCATATTAAAAAAACTCTAGTTGGCGAAAATTAAACATGGTGCAAAACCCTAGGGGTTTAATGCATCTCTAAGGACGTGTCTGTCTTTTTGATGGGGTTTTGTTTGGTGTTTGTTGTTCTTGTATTGTTGCACTCGGCCTTTGGTTTCTTGACTTCTTATCTCTTATGTCTGTGAACAGAGATGGAGGAGCCAAAACTCTCGGCCCTCGACACCTTATGAACTTGTCAAAAAAGGATTCAATCGTTGATGAAAGTCGTAATCCTTATTCTGGTGAAGTCTGGGTGACTCTAGTTGTGAAAATAGGTAAACACTCCCTCTACTATTTCATAATGTTGTTTTCCTTTGTTCAATATTTTAATTTATTAACCAATGTTCTAACTCTTGAACTCATATGTGCAGGAGTAAGCCAAAGGCGTTCTCTGCGACGAGGGTTTTGGTTGGGTGTTGGCCGAGAGGGTTTTGCGGCCGGTAAGAGCAGCGGCCTTGCCCTTCATGTCTCTATGGTCAAAACTTTGTGTCTTGTTGTGTATTTTTCCCCACAGCTTTGGGGCTTCATCTCTGCACCTGTTCTTCTGTGTAAAAGTGATAAATTTCTTTTGGTAACGTTACGAACTTGATACTGTAAAGGATTTCCTTCGCCTGTAGAGTCATAGCGACTGTACCACTTTTATAAACAAAAAATATTTAATGTGTATCTAAAACTGTTCTACTACTTTTTCATTTTGATAATGTAATGGTTTTGTGAGAACCCGTGAGGGCTTATATAACGCCATGTTTATTTCTTGTAATATTGTAACTTCGTTTTATTTACAGCATTGCTGCTTTGGTCAATTTTACCATAGATGTTCTCTATCAATTCTGTTTGGCATTTTTACAGTTCGTATAAGTTTATGAATAATGTGGTCGGGAGGCCTTTATGTTGTCGTGTTTGGTTTAGAAGAGGGTCGTAAGTCCACTGTTAGATATAATTACTATTACTTAACTCGGGCGAAGGTTTTATAGTTTGGAAAGACCCACGAGGGCTTTACCTATGCAGTCTTGAACCTAACTTGATTTCACAATTTCGTTATTTGTATTTTAAGACAAGTAAAGTGGCCGTGAGGCATTTTCCCTAACATAAAAGGTTTTTGAGAAGGCCGCAGAGCCTCTGTCAACAGATATCACTATTAGTATTTACACATAAAAAGGGTTTTTATTTCCCATACTTATGTTTTGATTACGGCAGTACTGTAGCTTTTTTTGTTGTCATAGCATGTGGCTATGGAGGTTCTAAAACAATGTTGCAAAAGTTGTTAAAGTTACTCTATGTTGGTTATTGGTTAAGTTAAGACTCGGTCAAAGTTTGCAGATTTACTTGTGATGTATAACTCAGTGGTAAAATAGATTTTTCTGTTTTGTTGTTATTTTTATTATAAAGCCCTAATGTGACCATGAGTTCTTTATAAGATTGTAAATTAATATGGTCGTGAGGCCTTCATTCTGTCAACTGAATTTACTGATCCCTTAGTGGATAATACTAATGTTTAAAGAAAAGGAAAAATAAGCCCTAAGGTTGCCGCGTCTTTGTTCTGTGAATAATAACATTACAGATGATAATACCAAAACGGTTTACAGCCTAGCGCTGCAACCTGTCGATAATCTCGATTTGGTATTTAAGAATTAATGGTTTACAATAAAACTGACCATGTTGCTTAACAAGAAAGATTTATGTAGTGAGATATGAAACCTAGTCTAGTTATTTATTTGATTTTAAGTTTTACTTATCTATAGTATCTAGGGTTTGAATCTGAACAAAATGGTTTACTTAAAGATTCCAGTTTGAAGTTAATGAGTTAATGTTGTAAGGATTTAACCTGAGCATATACATAAATGTGTATACTATGTGTATTTTCTAAAATACAGGCTTAATCCCTAGGCATGTTTCACATAAGCATTGTTTTCGTTTAAAAATAAGAACTATGTAGTTAGCTTGTGAAACTCTTTACGAGTTTTATCCTTATTAGGATTTATCAGTTTTATGTATATTTACTTATATATCTCTGCAATTAGATTTACATTTTAATAGTAACCCTTGGCAATAGGTTTTTATAGGGTTTTTCACTAAATCAACAATACAGTGGATTAAGATAACTGAGATAGAGCACGCAGATTAATATAACAAGAGAAGAAAATAAAATAAAACTCATTAAGCTAAAACTAATATAACAGAGACACTTAGATTAGTAAGCCTTAAACTTTCACTTTGACTAATCTACTTACAGGTTTCTCTTCTTAAAATAATAAAACTCACTTCCAGATAGAAAGTACAGATCATAGATAATAACCACAAACTATTATTAAATTGTGCAGCTATTTAGCATTCATATAACTAAGAATACAACCATATATAATTAAATCATAAGTACATAACATCAATTAGAACCTAGATCAGATCTCGAAATTTCACTGTCAATGGAACTTCGTATTGCTAGAATGGCTTTATTAGAATTTTGTCTTGGATCACCTGTAAGCTTGGCTGGAAGGTGGGTAATGGACTGAAAATCTGTCTGGGAGTGGACCCTATAGCTGGTCTTGATGCATCATATATTCTCTCGATGGATCTAAGGGATTATCTTGTTGACTATGGGATTTCTTACCTAGCCCAAGCTCAAAAACAGGAAAGATTTTCTCAAGGTTTTAATTGTTGGTACTCAGCTTCAGATCTAGACCCGAGGGGTGATTGGGCTGACCAATGGACATCATTTGTCAAGGGCCTTTCTCATGGTGGAATCAAGATTGGGAATAATGAAGACTCTCTGCTCTGGATGTATGATAAGAAATCATGTATGGTTACTGCAAGGAAAGCATATGAGCTCATTGTGTCTGAGTATCTGCCACTGTCAAATGATGGTATTCTCACACAGGTTTGGAAATTCGATATCCCACAAAAACTCAAGTGCTTTACTTGGCTGGCTTTTAATAAGAAAATAAATACCTGGGACAACTTGTGTAAGAGGGGATGGCTCGGTCCTAACAGATGTAGCCTATGTAAGACAGATGCTGAAACAATTGATCATATGTCTGTTGATTGCTCCTTTGTGTAGGAGGTCATCCTCGGCTTAGGAAGAATATTTGATGTACATTTGATTTGGTCAGATTCGTCTCTTACATGAAACCTTATCAACTGGTTCTCCAAGGATGGGGTTATTCTGTATCTGCCTATTTTTTTCATATGGAATCTATGGAAGACTAGAAACAACAATTCCACTTTAGCTATCCCCTTATCAAATTCCTTGTGTGCCTGACTTTTCAGTTTGCAGCAATCACAAGGTACATTCTCTTGAAACAGAATGAGTAGTGAGCCTCTTGCTCAATTTGATGGTATTTATAAGATTGCCTAGGTCTTTGGGTCAGTTTTGGAATTAAATGAGCGACCAGCTCAATTTCTCCCTCTCAAGGAATATGACCACAATTTTAGGAATTATGCTTCTTGCAACATCTAGAAAGTGAAATGCTAGTGCTGCCACTTGTCAACCAGCCTTCTACAGCTGCTCATTCCTCCTAGTGGGTCAATGAACACTCATTCAACACTCTCCCTTGGTAGATGTCTCTTCTATTTAATTATTAAAATAAATAATTCTTCAATTACAGTCATCCTTGACCAACTTGGTCATAAAACTTAAAATAAATTTAACATAATGTTTTATGAAATAAATAATAAATATTTATTTTTCAGTTCTGGGTGTGTTACATTCTCTCCTACTCTCCTTCTCTTCTCTTAAAGAAACAAGGTGATTTTAAGGACCAAATTTTATGGATTGACTATTTTTTGTCATTTTTTTCAAAAAACAAATTGGCTAATGATTACTCTAAAAAATCACATGTATTTACATAAAATATTTTTTTAAATAAATTGGCCAAAATTTACAATTTTTAGTAGTTAAATGTATGCTTCTTATTTAATATTTGCCTACCTATCTATATGTTGATTTTTTTAATCCAAAATATTCCCCTAAAATACTATAATTATGTATATTATTTGAATCCTTAAAAAATACCTTATGAAGAACTTGACATCCTTTCTTAGTGGATTCTCCCTTCACCTCTCCAACTTTGTTCTTCTCCCTTTTCTACACGTCTCCACTATGTCTTTTGTTATCTTCTCTTTTTAGTGGTCCCCTTGTCTAAATATTCTATTTTTTTACTTTTCCAATTATTTTTATCAGAATCCATCAATAAAATTTTTGGTCCAATCATCTTTCTACATTATTCAAATTTCTTTTTTAATAACAAAAATAAAAACCATTTTTATCAAAATCCAACAATAAATTTGGTCAAATCATCTTTATACACTGTTCAAATTTCTTTTTTTAATGACAAAAATAGATTAAAAAAACTCTCAAACACTGTGTCTAAGTTTATGCCATTCCAGCAATGTATATCTACCAATTCAATAATTCCACCATAACTTAAATTTAAGGAAAAAAATACAAAATACAACGTGGAAATCCTATACCATTTAAACTCCTCTGATTATATATCCTCTTCCTTTTTCATGTCCCCTTCTTAATGGAATCAAGACAGTCATGTTCATGAGTACATTTATTAAGGGCATTGACTTAGAGCATAAACTGCCACGTAGAGAAGCTTCCAGGTATCGCGGTGCCTCTCCTATCCTGCTGACATCTTCACGTTCCCTTCGGTGTGTCCACAGCTGTCAAGTGAAGGACCAGCCAACGATGGGCTCTAACTTCTCCGATGTTCTCTCTCTATATTGCAGACCTGGAAAGCATCGGCCACAAGGGCCATTGATCGGAAGGTTTGAGAACAAATGCGACTCTCTTTCCCACGGTTCGTTGCTCCTATATCAAAGACTGATCTAAATTGCAGATTTGCTTGTCTAAAGAGAGCAAGAAGATTGGAATTTTACCATGAAAAGATATATTGTTATAGTTTTACTATGTTAAAAGTATTATAGTATTGTAGTTATTTAATTTGTAGTTAGCAAATATTGATAGACCACAAGTTAAATGTTACGAGCTTTTTTTATTCATGTTTTAGTTACCTGTTATTACATATAAACTTTTGTCTCATTTTCTTACAATCTATGGAAAGTATCTTTTTAATCTAGTCTAAATTTTAAAATATAAACACCTATGAATATCATTAATGATAATATAAAACAATAAATATAAATTACAAAAATATAACAATCATCCTTAACCATAGTAACTTGAAGAAAACTGCTGAATGCAACAATTTAGACATAAACCCCAAAATTCTCGTAGAAGCATGCTAAACAAATTGCAAATTGCAGCTTAAGCAGAGAGAAAAAAAAATGTACAAGATAGAAACTTTGCAAAGGCTCTTTTAATATTTTAATGCACATACATATATACAACAATTATTAGACAGTTGAAATGATCAAGCAAAATGTTCAACCTTCCACCATATTTACAAATAAAGAAAAATTAAATGCTTGCTGACACCCCTCTACATCCAGTCCAATCTGGTGACACCACCAACGACATTGAACAGTATGAGCCTCTCCTTTCAGCCAGAACCTTCAATGTGGTTCACAATACAGCTTATCGTCTCTTTCAGTAATGGAAGCTAAGATTATATTCGATCATAATTGCAATGCAAAATTCAACTAAGTTAAATTTTTGGAGTTCTAAAATGGTTCTAGATACTTAAAAACCATAGTCACATTTCCAAATGTGTATAGCTGGTTCCACACACCTCAAAACAACTAATCATAACATTCAATTTTCAACATTCTCAACCAATTCAGCCATCTCAGTCTCTTCTTAAGCAAGTCTGCACATTCTTAGTGTTTACAAGCTGTCTCAACTCCTCACACAAGTGCTTTCTCTCACCTTCTGGACTAGTTTTGACAAGTTTTGATACCATGTTTTAAAAAGGAAAAAGTTAAGCTATAGTACTTTTATATATATATATATATATTCTACACTACTATCAGATAGCTAAAATGGTTCAGCCTCCCATGAATGCAAAATGTTCAGCCTCATATTTACAAACAGTACAAAATTAAATACTGGCTGGTTGGATGTCCAGCGGTGCCAAATTTCAACAGGCTAGTTTAAATCAGAGCTTATAGTAGTGTTGGATGTAGTAGTGATGGATGCATATTGTAATCATATAGTTGTTCATTAATGGAATACCTTCATCACCGTAGAGTCCTTTCCACTTCCAGAATTAATTTGTAATTTTTGCTTGGATGTTGTAATATAGACTCTCCGGTAGGAGTAAAGCAGCAATTACATATTAACATTTTCTGTGGGATAAGCTTAACACATGAGGAAGATAAACCCGAGCTGAATATAACGAACTTTAATGGAATTTTTCCATCCGTAGATGGAACTGTGAAAATTTTGGGATTTACAATATGTAAAAAATAATGGAAAAGAAAATGAAATGATTGCAAAATACAGTTCCTTTGGTTTGTGATAGAATTTATACAACAAACATAGGCTTCCAACGAAGGTGGAAGCATGTAGTCCAAGTAGAGCATCAATACTCTAAACAAAGATGTTAAATATATTTTAACTAAACCACAAACAGAAAATCACAATGGTCTGTGATACAATTTACAGAACAGATTTAATATATTTTAACTAAACCACAAACAGAAAATCACAATGGTCTGTGATACAATTTATAGAACAAGTATAGATTTCCAACCAAGGTGGAGGTATATTTTTTCATTAGGGCATCAATATTATAAATAAAGATGTTAAAAAAAATAATTGGTAATTGATATATGGATAAATTTTTAACTGATAGGTGATAGGTGGTAATTTATAATAGATAACTCATTTAACTAAAAGAAAATAAAAACAAGTAACTAATTACCTAAATCACTAAATACCTAAACCCCCTCCTGTGGTGTCCAACATGTCAACAAATATGTATTAAATTTATTTGCTTCTAGAATGGATGGATTATTAAATTTATTTGCTTCTAGGATGGATGGATTGTGGTACAACGTTTTGCTCATATCCTATCACCAACCAGGATCCCTTTGGGCTGCGGAGAGGTTGATAGAGATCCAGAAGACCCAGATTATTTAGGTCCTATTTTGTTCCTATGCTCGATCCTGGAAGGCCCTTAACAATGAACCTGTCCACCTAATATATTACTTTGTTCATTTGAGTGGGACTTCGCTACTGTGGCTTTTGTGGCTCCACATCTAGCTACCCAATTAGGAAGGAGCTTAGAGCGGGGACTAATGGGGCCTAAACCATGACTATGGATCGCATGGATAAAAGAAATGCTACCGGGATATTCAGAGCAACTCCAGAAATAGAGCGGAACAAATTCTTACGATTTTATTACACATGAACAAACTTAGTACTTTCATTTATGCCACATTTATATAGTAATTACAAAACAAGAATTTATTGAGCGATATATATTATATTTCAGATTGGGTAGAGACACAGAAGACATTGACAGATCCTGCAAGTTATACACAGTGAACTGATGGTTTTGAAACACAGTTCTGCATATGTACGAGAACAATAATCTAAATTTTCAGAATGGTACTATTAACATTGTTGTAATATTGAACATTGCAGAGAGAATTTTTCTTCAGGGTTGTGTATTGTGTAATGATGTTAATTAGTAATATTGTGTATTGAATATTTGTAAATATTTTACTATATATAAAACTTGTCATTTTTGTTCTAATTCAGAGGGTCGTTTAGTGTTTTGTGTCTTCGTGTCAGGTGACTTAGCTGATAACCTATAGGTAACCACAAGTTAAATGGCTGTGCTAGTTCATAAATCAACAAGCTAATCTTTTCAACTTTATCACTAAATTTATACTCTCCCAAACTGCGAATTGTTTGGAGAGAAGACAGATGTTAAATTTTATATAAAATTAATAAAATAAAATAAGCTATCTAAATACTAAAATAGATAAATAAAACATATTCAAAATATTTTAAACATACAAAGATTTGTACCTCAATTAACACTCGAAAAAATGATAAAACTGCCTCTGATTGTAAGCTCTTCCTAAAATCATACAAAAATAACTGTAAGCTCTTCCTAAAATCATAAATATAAATAAGCAAATAAAACTTTCCAAATTTTACTGCTAAGCAAAGGGAACCTTTCCAACTCCTATTTCTAAAGTTGGATATGTGAACAGGATATTAAATTGTATTTTCACTAAAACTTCAAATAAAAGTTATCAATTAACACTTGAAATAATGATAAAACTGCCTCTGATGGTAAGCTCTTCCTAAAATCATAAAAAAAATAACTGTAAGCTCTTCCTAAAATCATAAATATAGAGAAAAAATTATTCAAGTGCTTTGTTACAGTAAAGAAGCACAAACATAGCCTTTCAATTTGGGACTTCTTCTCAGGACAGCATACTTTGGCCTGCCGACCAACAAAACTGACCATAAAAAAACACTTGAATGTGAGGTCCCAATATCTTGCTTCCAAACTTCTCAACTCACAAACGATTAATCAATGCACTAAAACTGAATCAATTCTACTTTCTGTTTGAATAAACACAGAAATTTGTTGGCTGCTAATCATGCTTGAGCTTGAAAAAGTTTCAACATTATCCATGTCATCATCGAATCTGTTATGTGCAATCAAGAAAGCCACAATCGCCAGCTTGGCTAAATCATTCAACCCTTCGAAAACATAAACACACCACACCCTAATAGATCGAAACATGTCTCTTTCTTTGTAGCTGTAAACTATTGGTACTCTTTTCGTGCTAGAATGAAATATTTTGCATACCTACTAAAGCTTGTCATGCATATATACATCTGAACATTTCCCCGACAGCAAGAATAAAACATGGGAAGATGAAGCAGACAATGAACCCGATATTTACTTTGGATGATCAAAAGATTTGATTCGGACTCAGTCGAGTGGGAACACTGCAAAGCTGGCAAAATCACCTTCCTGCAATTGAAGTTGGAATCTCAAAATTTTCATCAGTATTGCTCGTACAGGCATCGGATAGATTTGAAAGCTTGTAAACTATTTCTGGCAGAGTGGGTCGTGCTCCTGGATCTTCTTCCACGCATGCTTTAGCTATGGTTGCAAGGCCAAGAACACTGTCCATGTTATACGCATTCTGCAGTTTTGGATCCACCCATTTTCTGAGCTTCCCTTCTACGTCTTCCCCTTCTGACAGGGGTTTTATCTGGGTCCAAAGTAGGCCTGCCTTTCCAGCTAATGGCACTCCCCTTTCTCGAACTATGGCTTCCTTGCCAGAAATCATCTCTAGAAGCACAACTCCAAATGCAAACACATCAAGCTTTGGGGACACAAATCCATCGGCAAGGTATTCCGGAGCCATGTATCCTTGTGTGCCCATGATGTGCTTTGTAAGAGCATTAATACCAGATTTAGCCATGCCAAAATTTGCAATTTTAGCCCTGAACTTGCCATCCAAGAGAATATTGCTACTCTTGATATCCTTGTGCACAACACTAGGAGTTGTATGCTCATGAATATATTGCAGCCCATTAGCGACATCCAGAGCAACTTGCAATCTAGTTTTCCATGGAAGGGAGGCAGAGCTCCAACCAATGGCTGTCATGTTCTGAACAGATTCTGGATCATGAAGCCAGGTATTCAAAGAACTATTCTCGATATACTCATAAACCAAGTAAGACTGGCCCTCTGAACTGACGCAAACTCCCTCAAGCTTAACCAAATTAGTGTGGTTGACCTTCTGCAATATCTTTAACTCCTCGGATATATCTCCTTTCATGAGCTTTATGGCATAATCCCTACCGTCTATGGTACCTTTGTAAACAGAGCCCTCTATATTGCACACAGGGCAGAAATTTTGAGTTGCTTCCTGGAGATCTTCAATAGAATACATGAATGGGCTCTCAATGCAATCTGAAATGCTACTCACAAGCTTACTTTTAGTATTCCCTATTCTTACAGCCGAAGGCGGCCTTTGATCGTCAGAGATGCTAGTTTGTTTATTTAACCATCCCTTCCTAATCAGCAAATAAAAGATGAACAGAGCAATACAAGCAACCGCAGCAGCCCCACCCACTGAAGCCCCTATAACAACACCGTCATTTGACCCGCCTCCTGAATTAGTGTTATTTACTACTGTAGGTGGAGGTGGAGGTGGAGAAACGGGTGACGGAGCAGGTTGAACAAGAACAGGTTTCTGAGAAACGGGAACCAAAAGTGTCCTATAAGGAGTTAGGGTTGAATTTATACCATTCAGAGATATCAAATTCTGCAGATCTGCACCAAACGTCTGGCTGATATTTGACGGAGTATCTCCCGGATGCACAACATATGTTATGAGCATCTTGGTCCCATTTGTTCCCTGGGCTTCTGAAGGGCATTTGCATCTGATTGGTATGGTGGCCAAGCTCCCAATTTGAAGGTCTGTAACTATCAGGGTAGGATTTGTAGCCTCTACAGCCTGGTATGTCGTCAAATTCTCAAACTTCCGACTTGAAATCAAGTAAAATGTATCGCCCCCAAAGATTGTGTAGGTGATATTTGCCTGAGAGTAATTCCCCATGCATCCGCACTTTATAGGAACGAGCAAAGACTGCCCATCGACTACAGAGAAGCCAGTAGTAGACAAGTTACTGGCTTGTGCTACTTGGACCCTTTGCACACCGAATAAATCACTGATATTTAGAAGATCAAGAAAATCAGGAGCTTGGGCTCTATAAAATACATATGTGTCACACACCGATGAGGTGTTGGAGCAGGTGTAGCCTGTAACATCGGGCTGTTGAATCGTTGGTTGGGTTCTCACAGCAACAACAAGAAGAAGAAAACAGAGAAATAACAGCATCTGATGTCTGTTACCCATGTTGGAAGGGCACTGCCACATGAGTAAAATTCTGAAATTTGATGAACTGGGCAGAGGATTATGCCTTACCAGTGCTGGAAATCAGTATTGTTGTATAAACAAGAGGTTACGGGCATTGTGTAAAGACGTCCTCTGAATAGGTCAAAGTGACATGGTTTCTGCAGTAATTTGGAAAACTATGTGTTGACAAGACATGGCCCGTACACATCACTGAAATAGTTGAACTCGACATGAAAGTTGTGAAGATTGGTGGGGTTTGGTATTTATGCAGACTTTTCTTGGCCCTTGATTCGTGAAGGCATAGGTAGATCAGTTACAATAGCAAGTTACAGGTCTTCCTTTTTTTTCAATAAAAAAGCTAGATCAAGAGCAGCTTTCAAATAGGGCAAGTTAGAATCTAGAATTTTACATTTTCCGAGAATAATCTCTCTATTATTCAAGACTTTGGGCAGAGAGTGTATGGAACCCATTGTCTCTCGGATCATGGACATTTAAATCGTTTTCAACGATTTCTTCCCATGTTTTTGTTTAGTGTTTGACAACCGCAATTTGAATATCATTAGAAATATGCTTCTTTCAAAATGTGAAATTTGTGAGCAATTTGAAGTATTCATCCTTGAAAACGATCATTTTATTTATGTTTGAAAATTGTGAAGATAAATATTGTGATCGTCATAATAATATAATGTGATAAAAAAGTTTTGAACCTAATATTATAAATAAAAAATTTATATTAAAAAATATTTTTTTGTGAGCGGTTTGAAGTATTCATCTTTGAAAACCATCATTTTATTTATGTTTGAAAATTGTGAAGATAAATATTGTGATGGTCATGATGATATAATGTGATAAAAAAGTTTTGAACGTAATATTATAAATAAAAAAATTATATTAAAAAATAATTTAATTTATAAACGTGTTAATTAAAAATTTTATAATTATATTGATATGATATGGGTTTAATGATTTTTTTTTAAATTAAAAAAATTGTAAATTGCTATATTATAAATAAAAAATTTATATTAAAAAATAATTTAATTTATAAATGTGTTAATTATAAATATTATAATTATATTGATATGATATGGGTTTAATGATTTTTTTTAAATTAAAAAAATTGTAAATTGTTATTTATAAATGGAATCAAAGTTACATAATGTATATATTCTTTTGTGATATTCAAGTAAGAGGTGGAAAGGTTGTTAAATATAGTACAACCAAATAGATTATAGTTTAATTTTTTTCATTATTATTAGTTTTAGTAAGTTTAGTCATTGAAATTTGTAAATAATCTAAATTTTGATATTTCATGATGATCTATTAAAAAAAACTAAAATTTAAAATTGATCTATTTCCAGTAAGTCTATAAACAAAAATTTCCTTATTCACAATTGAACTTATTAAAATCTTAAAGAGCTTACAAAGCAATAGCCATCTCTTTTTTTTTCCACAGAAAAAAAAAAAAATCATAATTGAATATGCAAACTTACAAAATTACATTCTTCAGATGGCCCAATATCACATAGTAATAATTGGCCATACTCTCAAAATAAATTGTCATAACTGATCAAACATATGATCAAAACTATATTTAGTTGATCTCCATTACATTTTGATATTCAAATATATCATCACCATGTATCTAACATATGCAAAAACCTCCTATCACTTTCATAGTCTTTAAAGTCTCATACAGAAACATTCACACTCATTATAAATCAAAAGCATTAAGTTTATACAAAAATAATAGCCTTCGTATCCTTGCCAGATCAAAACATAATATCCTTCAAGCCAAAACAACCTTCACGAAAAAAACCACCTTCAACCTGCTTCAAAAACTGCCCTCGTGACATTTTCAAAAAATCTGATATGTATCAATTCTATCATTCCCATGAAACTCAGAAATATGCCAATATCCATTCTGAACTTTTGCTCCGGCATTGGCTAATTCATCAGCTTTAGTATTTCTTTCTCGATAGATATGCTTGAAATCTGCATGCTCAATCATATCAGATAATCTGATGACTTTATGAAGAACCTGAGTAAGCTGAAGATTGTGAATTCTGAATTTGCCTGTTACCTAGTTAATAACCAACAAGGAATCACCAAAAACAAGGATTGTCAAAATCTGATTACCCAAAGCCACTGTAAGGAGTAATTTAAGTGCACAAATCTCAGCAAGATTGTTAGTACCTATGCCCACCTATTGTTAGTACCTATGATCACCATTTCTTTGAAATACATTCTATAATGGAGTAAACTACTTAACCAACCATTTGCACCGATCGGACGACCTGGCTCGCGTGAGCGGTCACATCCGACGTTGCCGACCGTTCGATCGGTGCACATGGTCGGGCAAATAGGTCAATCGTTCTATAATAATTAAAATGAGAACAATTTTCTTTCACTTCAAAAAAGTCAAATTATTTTAATATTAACATTTAAAATAAAGAAAAAAATTTATAAAATAAAATTTATAAAAAAACTTTAAAATCAAAATTTATAAAAGGAAAAATATTATAACATTTTCAAACTTTGTTTTCATCACACTTATTTATTTATATTATAACATTTTAAAACTTTGTTTTCATCACATTCAACTCAATAGCCATCTCATATTAGAAGTAACCTAGTCATAAATATCAACTACTTTGAAAATAAAATTAACTAATAATCATCATTTCTTTAAAACATAACCCACAATAATTAAAATAGCCTAAATATCAATTACTTTGGAATAAAACTAACTTGTAATCACTATTTCTTTGAAATACATTCTATAATAATTAAAATTGGAACAATTTTCTTTCACTTCAAAAAAGTCAAATTATTTTAATATTAACATTTACAATAAGATAAATTATAAAAAAAAATTTAAAAAAAAAATTAAAATCAAAATTTATAAAAAATATATATATTATAATCTTTTCTAACTTTATTTTCATCACACTTATTTATTTATGTCTAAATATAAATTATTTATTTATGTCTATATATAAATCTAATTCCATTAAATGATAATTTAATATTATTTTATTTCAACTTGTAAAAATACTTATACATATTAAAAAAAATGAATATTTTCTAAATCATAGAAAAATAATATTATTATATTAATGTTAAAACAGACTTTAATGATATTTTACAAATCATAAAATAGTGATATTTTATAAATCATAAAATAAAAATATTTTATAAATCATAACAATATATTTTTTCTTTTAAAAACCAAACACCTCGACCTTAATAATATTTTATTACTTTAGATTGTAATGAGTGATGCATGTCTTCACCCCGTTTTCCTCCACTGCCTAAGGGAGATGGAGAAAAAGGTCACATTGTTTATAGAAAATTGATGATTAGCTAATATTCTTAATTAAATATATTAATAATTAATGTTATGACATTTTATGTTCAACACACGAGACATATAATTAATATTACGATACCCTGTAAAAGCACCACTCCAAACATATATCTACAAAAAACAGTTCGATTAACTAATATTCTTAATTAAATATGTTAATATTCAGAGATTCTCATTATCTTTTGGTGGTCCTTAAGAGTGGGTCTTCTTGAGACGGGAATATCCGGGATTATCCATTCTGGTTTTATTTATATTTTAATATATTTTTTATTTTGGGAATTGAGGAGATATAATTTTTCCCTGCAAAGATGTGGTGTGGTGGTTATGTATTCATGCGGACGTTTTGTTAAGTAAGGTTTAAAGATCTTGACAATATGGATCTATTTTTATAACATTTAGTCTATTGGCCTAATTTTTGGCTTGTCTTATCTCTTTATCTTTAATAGAAAGTGTATCGCCACAATAATTCTCATATATTATATATATAGAAAGAAAGTGTATCGCCACAATAATTCTCATATATTATATATATATGGCGTTCACTCAATCGAGAAACCTATGACAGAGCGCTTGGTAGGGGATCCAACTTATTAGACTATATTCTCTATATATATAGAAGAAGAGAGATCATTGAAAAAGTCACTACCAATCAGGATTTATATATATAAAAGAGAAGAGAGATTATTGAAAAAGTCTTTCAATAGGGTAGGGAAAGATTTAAGCATTGTGGAGTAAATAATGGTGGATACGTTATGTATGATATTTGATAGTTTTATGTAATAATGCTATAAAAAGGTGTATGATTAAATTTATATGTCATGTTAAGTTATGATATGTATCATTTATGAGATGGTATTATTTATTTATATATAATTTATTTTGGGATAATATAGGTGATGAGCGAATGGATGCTCAATTTGAATGGCATTGCAATCATTATTAAAAATGAAGCCAAATATTTAGTGATCTACCAAGTTTTGAAAATCATAACTAAGAAAACCGTAAATTACATAAGATTGAATGTTGATTCCTCCCTTGTTATTATTACCCTATGATTTGAGAGGGGTAATGCCACTCCTTCCTTGGAAAGATTAATCTTGAGAACAAAAGATATGGCTCCTCACTTCACTTAAGTCCACTCCTTACCCTATGATTTGAGAAGGGTAATTTTCCATTCCTTCCTTGGCAAGATTAATCTTGAGAACAAAAGATATGGCTCATCACTTCACTTAGTACACTTATTATGTTCTTTAAGCCAACAATTAAGAAGCAAATATTATGGAAAATGAAGGGTTTGTCCTTTTTATCTTAAGGAATGTTGATGGAAAGGATACCATGCTGAACTAGGTTTGTGTGCCATGACATGGCCACTTAAGCAACTGTACACCTTGGTGGGTGTGTCTCCCACTCCATCCTCCTTTGTCACTCATCCTTTCTCATCCAAGATGTTGAAGTTGTAGTTAAATCCCATATACACTACCTCCTCCTTTGCGCAAGTGGCTACAAGCTCTGTCCACTCTGCTCCATCATCACTTCTTTGAGCTACAACGAAAAAATACCTTCGATATCTACTTTTTCCTACAATATGTATCGATGTCTCTAGGAGCCTAGATTCACCTTCCTTGCACATCTCTAACCGTGACAAACCAAGGGCAAAGCCTCTCTTCTATGTTGGTATCATCATTACATGGATTGGTTACTCTAGCCCAAAGGTTTTTCACTCACCCTCTATCTAGCATCAACCTCCTCATTTCATGTCATGTGACCTTGGCTCTTCTCTAGTAGAGTGGATCCTCATTACTTAAGTGATAAGGTAGAGATATCACTAGAAGCACTTGGTCACCAAGTTGTGTGGATGTAAGCTTTTCCCTTGCAGTATGCCATGAACTTAGCTTTGGAAGAAAGGACTCAATTTTAATCATTAGTGTTTACTTATCAATAAGTTGAATGCCACAACCAAGAATGGATCCTTATTACTTAAGTGAAAAGGTAGATATAACATGAGAAGCATTTGGTCACCAACTGGAACGAGTGAATGTCATGTACATGCAACCTTTACCTTCATAGTGTAGGCCATGAACTTAGCTTTGGAAGAAAGGGATCAACATTGATCATCAGTGTTTTCTTAGCAACAAGATGAATGCTACATCCAACATCTTAAACATTGGGAGACACAAGTTCAATTCTCCGTGACTAGGATCAATGCAAAGGATAAAGAATTGGAGGAAAAATCAAATGTCTTGGAAGATTTAGTAGACTATGAGTATCTATTCCTCTATCATGCCTAATTATGATGCCTTTGTTAAAAGAAACAACCCCCAAATATTATTCCTTTCAATAGAATGTATAAGCAATGCCTGGCTTGGGTCCTAATTGTATGTTTGTAAATTTTAAGTATGATTTATTCTTATTTATTCTTATGATAGTTCATTTTGCAATATAAATTTAATTTAAAGTTTCCAATAACGTAATTACAAATATTACTTAGTCCAAATAATGAACTATTTATGTCTCTCCCTAACTCCAAAATCCATTTTTTTTATATTACTAACATAACATAAATTTTATTGAAACCGTGTGCGGTGAAAACCTTCCATAAAATTTGTGGGTACTCCACTGCTACTGTTAGGCCATCTTCATCATTCATTTTGGGGCTCTAACTTATGTGCATACGTTCCTCCCTTCTTTATTTTTTTTATATACCTTTGGTGAAAGAACCCTCGGTAAAAGGTGAAGGTCTGAGGTGAAAACCCTCGGTGAAGCTCTATGGTGAAAACCTTTCGTAAAAGTTTTGGGCATTCCACTCCTGTAGCTAGAGAATCTTCATCATTTATTTGGGGGCTCTGATTTAGGTGCATATGTTCCTTCCCTCTCTATTTTTTTTATATTTTATAGTTGTAGTTTTAGTTTTTTCTATAAACACTTTTACATCTTTACATAAATAGGAGTAATTCACTGCATTTACCAAAAATTGTTAAAGGAAGACCTAGCACAGTTACCCTACAGAACCTTTATGAATTTATGAAGTCAATAGAGAAACGTAGGGAAGAAGGAGAGGTTAAACTTTTTGAATATATAGAATCTAGGGAAGAAAGAGAATCTAAACTCCAAACAGAGTTAAAATCCATGCTCCATTATAAATTTACATCTTTTCAAGAAGAGATCCAAAAACAAATAGATGATAAGATAAAAAATAATGGATAACAAGATAGACATAATGGAGATTAGACTACATGCAATGGAAATTCAAAAAACACCCGAACAAGGAGATATAGTAGAAGAATATTAAGTAAAAGGATAGCATTAAAGAGTCAAAGGAAAAAGTTAACCATAACCTAACCCTAAATGAATAAGCTCATAGCCATAAACCATGAGCGTAATAAAAGGGATTTAAACCTCTTAATATTTTGTTTAAAATGGGAGGAAGAAGAGGATATGTTAGCCATTGTCAAGACAAAACTTTACAATAGGTTACAAATTGAAACTATCGGTCTCATAGAAGCAAATAGGTTGGGAAAATTAATTGAGAATAAAGAAAGACTAATACGGTTTAAGGTTAGCTCTACTGGAAAAAAAATAGAACATAATAAATAAGAGATCAAGTTTAAAAGGCTCGGGGATATTTATAATTGAATACCTCATTCCAGAGGATCAGGCCGAATTAAGAAAGGAGGTCCAAAAGGTAAAAGAAGATAGGAAGGAGGGAAAATGGGAGTTAATCAGAAACATGAAAGTTGTTGTTAGAGATAGAAACCAAAAGGATAGTAATAAATAACAATTTGACACACTCCAGATCTTCTCTTGGAATTTTTGAGGTTTTCCATGGAGAAAAGGCCTTAAGTTAAGTTTGATCCTGAGCAAAATTGATATTATATTATTGGTTGAAACTTGGGAACACGAGGAATCCAAGGTCCCTGATATAGATAGATATGTCCTATGGTCAATATGGAATAAGTGTTCATGTCGTAGAGGAATTGAGGGTGTAGCATGTTACATTAGGAAGAACATATCCCCTCATGTTAGGATTTATAAGAAAGACCCTTACAACCAATTTATTTGGTTAGAGATCACAAACATGAATGATGAAAAAACCTACATATTCATTTGTTATTTTCCCCCTGTTAATTCCAACTTCTATTAAAAAACCAATTTATATAAAAATTGGCCTTATAATGGTTTAGAACATAATATTTCTAGTTTAAGGAAGGAATACAATATCCTTTTGATGGGTGACTTGAATGCTCGAACTTCTAATAACCAAGGTATTATTTTAAGCAATTATTCCAACCTTAATCCTCTTTGGTTAAACAAAGACCTTAAGCTAGCTAATAGGTACAAAGAAGTTTTGAAGATCTAGGTGAAAATTTATTCGGTTTTGAGCATGTCAAATCTTGTAGTGCTCAATATCTTATCATTTGCAACGGTCTCACAAAATGGCCAAACTCTAGCCGGATGACTTATATCCATGGGATTGGAAGTAGTGTGGTAGCTTATGTTATATTTGATATCCCTCTATACAATAAATTAATAGATTTCAACATCTTCAACGACCATGAGCCTGACTCTGATTATATACCTTTAATTATAACTCTCAATATTTCCATGCATATCGACCCTAAGGAGGAAAACTATCATTGCCAAAAACATCTAATCTTTGATAAAAATAAAGTCGACATTTTTCTGCATGATCTAAAAAATGAATTGTTTCCTTTATCTAGTATGGAGAATATGTAAAATCTCTACCATAATTTTGCTACAACCCTCTCATTGTCGATTAACAAGTTCTCTATTGAAGTATCAATTAAAACAAGCAATAGTAGAACCAATCTTTGGTATGATCAAGAGTGTAAAAATGAGAGAAAAGAAATTAAGCAAGCTACTACAAATCTGATAAAAATGGACAAGATAAATCACTACAAAGCCTTAATTAAAAGAAAAAAAATATTATCTAAGTAAAAGGAAGGAAAATATCCTACACCTCTCCAAGGTGGATCCTAAGAAATTTTAGAGGCAAATTCTAACTCGCATAAGAAAAGAAGACAATAAAATTGCTTTAAAATATTGGAATTTTTATCTTAAAAAGCTTCATGAGTCCCTAGATATTAGAGATAACATTCAAACCCTTCTTACAACGGAAGATTTTTTCTCGTTAGAAGACATAAATTTAAGGGTTAAGTGCTTAGCAAATGGAAATCCAAAGACATTGAAGGATACCAAGTGAAAATCTTAAGAATTGGAGGGCATGTCCTCATCCTGCACATCCACAAACTCTTTAATCTAGCGGTCAAGCAAGGGTTTCCTACACCCTGGACTCAAAGCCTCATTATTCCTATTTTCAAAAATGGTGATAAAAATGACCCCTCTAATTATTAGACTATTATTATTGGCTCTCTCTTAGCTAATTTATACGGTATTATCTTAGAAAAGAAGATCAATGAATGGCTAGAAATGGAAGGTAAGTGGGTTAAAGGCCAAACAGGTTTTAGAAGGCATCATTCAACCATGGACCACCTTGTTACGCTTACGATCATTGCAGATGAATGTCGTAATAATAAGTTTGACCTATTTTGTTTCTTTATGGATTTTAGAAAATCTTTTGAAACAATTCCTTGAAATAACCTGTGGAATAGGCTAGAGGAGCTTAAGGTTCCTTTTTGTTAGAATATAATCCGTTAGGGTTATATAATGTAAATAAATAAATAAATAAATAGTAGGAAGCCAAACAGGTTGAGCGGAAGGTGAAACCCAACCACCATGTGATTTGTATAAATATAGGCATTTGCATTGGAATAATGATTTATAAATATAGGCATTTGCAATGGAATAATGATTAATCGGGAGTTATTACCAACAAGTGGTATCAGAGCAGGGTTGTCTTCCATAACTCCTGCCTGCCAGACCTTCATTCTGCCATATCTATTTCAGGCTGCCTGGCTGCCTGCCCATCGCCAGTCTGCCCCTGTGCGCATTCATTATGTGCGTTTATTTTCTGCTTTCCAGTCGCTGCCAGTCGTTTCTCCTCTAGTCCCTGCATGCATGCATTATTGGTATAGAATGATACCTAACCCTAACGCTCCTCTGTGAAATTGTTACTGCACTGCACCCTTTGGCGTTGCATTTTTTAGAATGCCCTCCTCCTTGAGATAAAGGAATTCTGGTTGTCTCTCGACCACTTGCTTGTGCTCCAGTATATTGAGCAAACTTCAAGGCAGCACGCTGCCCATATGGCCTTGCAGCTTTTCCCAAGTCTTACCTAAATTGATGATGAATATCCCATCAGAACGCCTCTTGTACACAACGCTCCATCTGAAAATCGTAGTTCTTGGTGCCGAGATGAACATCGGTAGCAAGCATCATCTGAATGTCCGCCTCCTTCTGAAACAAAAACCCTAAATTAACCCTAGTTCGTGTATCTCTCTCTTTTGTGATCCCACATTTTTGTGATCCTATTCTTTGTCGTGATGTGAAAGACTCAATGTGGAGATCCCGTGAATAGTTGTGTTTTGGTGTTGAGGCCTCCCCGTACTTGTTGAATTTTCTCTATCATTGCTGCGAGCTGCGATACATTTCTATCGCTTGATATTGGTGCATTCAGAGTTGATGAAGATTCTGCTTGAGCTTGTTGAACTATCAGTGAGCTGTGAGCTATTGTAGTTGAGCTGTGAGTTATTGAAGTCTTGTTGATGGTCGTTCACTTGTGGTGATTGCTTTCAAATTCCTCACTGGTGAAGAGCTACGTCTTTGGTGAATCGTGAAGCGCCTGCGTTGGAGATTGATATACTGCATATGCTGGAGACTTATATATTGAATGCATTGTACTTCCAGCAGAAGGGCCTGCGTTGAACTATCAACTGTTCCACACCACATTCAATCCCTTTGGAAGTTGCAAACTTCCTCTAGACAGCGTTGAAGACTGAACGCGTGGAGACCTGCGTGGAGACTGCCTGGTGCGGTGGTGAGGAGAGACTGCTGCCTACGTGGGGAGACTGCTGACTGATATTTGCTGCTTGATGGTATTGCGTTGGCTTTGAAGACTGATATTGCGTTGAATGCGTTGAAGCCTGAACCCTGACCTGCTGTTGAGTTTATATTGAGCGTGGACTGTATATGTTGAAGGCTGATATATGTAGAAAGTCTGAAGGCATTGTGGAACCAGCAATCTCAATGAGATGGGTGCTACTTATTGAAGAGGCCCATGACTTGGCTTCTGTATTGAAACTCTGATATAGATGTAAAGACTCGTGCCTTCTCTCATATGCGTGAAGGATGATGGGTGGAATGGGCCCATGGACGCTGTAAATTTGAATTGAAGTGCATAAACCCTAATTTTTCCCTAATTTAGTGCTGGAGTGTGAGTGGTAAATTCTGCAAACTTTTTCATTTGTGTTGAATGAAAGAGGCCCGTGAATGCTGTCATGAATGTTGTGACTGTTGTGTATGAAGTATGATGCAGCTTACCAAGTGACATTTGAATTAATTTGAAGGTTATTTTTTCACCCTATAAAAGGGCTGCATAATAGACCACATTTACAGCATTTGAGCTATCATTATTTCTGCGGGCAGAGACAAACATTGAGCTCAACATGGGAGCTGAGTGAAGTGACTATTGAGCTCAAAGATTTTCATGTGTGTGAATTGAGAATAATGCGGTTATATGACCCGCCTTTTGTATGAGCATGGTTCTTGTGTATTAATGAATTGTGATGACCGAGTTGAAGAAAGAAGACTGCTGCAAACATCCACTTGAAGACTGAAGTGGTGACCACAATTCTACGTGAAAGTAGATTGCTGAGACTGCCCATCATAAAGGTTTGGATTTTGAAATCTGCGAAGAGCTGAGATGACTGTTGACTATTGATTTTCTTATGAACTTATTGACAGCATATTTTCTCTGTCATTATATCATTTTTAAAACTTGAAGTTGAAATATTAAGATTGTAAATTACCTTGGCAGAGACTATAGACCTACAAGGTTATTATTTTTTCTATTTCTCTTTGTCATATATTACACTAACAGTTGTAAAGATGCACCCTTTGGCATCTAGTATTGGTGCTGCCCTAGCTGGCAAAGACCAATCCAAAGACCATTCCAAGGGAGACTGCAACAAGAGAGGACGAGGAAGAAGAAATTTCAGAGGCAGAGGGGGCAGAAGCAAAAGATCAGATTTGCAGTGCAAGTGTTGTGGAAAGACTCGGCACACATCAGATTAGTGTTGGGCTCCATGGGACTCCATCAAAGACAAGCATAACCAGAAGAAAGATGACCAAGATGCTAGTAAATTTTCTGATTCTTGTATTGTTGCACATTGTAATCTTGGATTTAGTGAAATGACTTCTCTTTCATCTTACAAAGATTGTTGGCTGGTTGATACTGGTGCAACATCACACATGACATTTAGAAAAGACTGTTTTGAAGAACTGAATGAAACAATAGATGGCATAGTTTACTTTGCAGATAAGTCAAGTATTAAACCAAAGGGAATGGGCACCATTCGACTAAAGATGCCTGGATTCCCTGATTTCTTGTTGAAGAATGTTCTCTATCTTCCAGAGTTGCAGAGAAGCCTGCTGTCCTTGGTGGAGATTTGACAGCAAGACCATTCCATCCACATGTTTGATGGAATCGTTGAAATAAGAAAGTCCTCTGACAACCAAGTCATTATGACTGGATATGAAGATGGGAAGTTGCTGAAGCTCAAGGGTTCATCCGCAAGATTTCAGAACTATGCCTACCTCTCTCAGCATGGAGAAGGTAATATGTCAT
>LPNX010698366.1:239173-258167 GCA_001517045.1 Pseudotsuga menziesii
ATATCGTTTTAAAAAATTATTATTTTTATTTTAAAATAGAAAAAAAATCTTATTAATTTTTCAAAGCCAAATTTGAGTTAAATTTAGTTTACAATATTTCAAAATGTGTTGAAATGAATGTTATTTATGTCATATAATATTTCAAAACTATTTTTAGGTTTTATCATTTTAACTATGCAAAACTATTGTTTTCAATTTTCAATTAATATAAAAAATATATTGTTTTTGTTGTATTTTTACCCATATTCATGGAAAAAAGGTTGTTGATATTTCAAGGCCACTTGAGGGGTGAGAATTATATTAAGTGATACGAGACCAAAAATGCCTTTTATAAAATTGACATTTAGTTTGAAAAGGTGTTTGCAAAATAATGGTGGCCTTAGACATGCCTTATAAAATTGACATGTAATTTGGAAAGATGTGTGGCCTTAATAGGTGACCTCACACGTCTTTATAAAATTGGCATGTGATTTGAAAAGATGTGTGAGGTAGAATGTGTTTAAAAAAATTGGCAGATTAAGATAAATGGTTTTACACCTTTTTTTTTTCAGGAAGAAAAAAGCCTGTCCTTGTTATTCTTATTAGAATCAAAGGTCATCTTTACAGTCATCCTACAATCGGGTTACAATAAATAACTGCCAAAGGAGTTCAGCCAGGGGGAATGGCACATCAAACACTAAAAGATCCCATCAGAAAACTGTCTCATCATGAATGGATTGTCCATTCAGCCACATCTACCGAGTGCCAAAAGGCACTGCTCAGCTATCTAAAAGTGAGAACTCTGTACAATACAAACATACAGCAGGGAAGAAACTCCCTTTAAACAGACTCAATAGAGCTGAAATATGTCCTGGGAAACCAATTGGTTCTCGAAAAATTCTTTATATCTGCCTTTCCCTTGTGGGAAAATGACTGCATCTTTAGAGAGGCAGTCAGCCAACCGATTGTGCTCTCGGTAGATGTGGGTAATAGACAAGGCCTGGAAGCTTGAATAAAGCTTTTTTGTCTCCCGACACCAATGAAAAAGATCAGTGGGGGAGAGAGCAGTCAATCCCCTCACCCAATTGATAATTACTAGTGAATCACCATATATCTGGGTAAGTGGGATCCCCATCATATGGGAAGTTTGAAGAATTGCCCATAGACTGAGCAATTCCGCTTTAGTGTTGGTTCCATGTCCGACCCCCAGCGAAAACTCCAAATGATGGCAGTCATTTATATAAATGCAGTAGCCCGCCCCAGCAACCTGACACTTTGATGCACCATCAATGAAACCACATGGGAAGATCAAAGGAGGAGTCTTCCCCAGAATTCTACCAGATTTTTTCTTTTTGACAGGCAGATTAGTAAGATGCTGGACAACAATGATAATTTGACTTACAATACTGTATACATTTCTTTTTTCATCTTCAAAGATAACCTTGTTGCGAGTCTTCCATACAATCCACATCATGTGGAATGGAAGCAAATGAAGGGTTGTACTTTTTGACATCTTCCCCAGCCAATCAAGTAACATATCCACCAGAGGCACATGAGCTAGGAAAGTATGCAGTTTAAAATATTCACAAACCTGTTCAGCCACTATTATCCATACTAAACATTTTGTGAAAATATGCTCTACAGTTTCGTCATCTGCTTTACAAAGAACACAAATACCTGGACCCTGCTTTCCTTTTTTTCTGTAAATTCTCCCATGTGAGAATTCTGAGCCTGACAGCTAACCAAATGAAACAAGAAATTTTATGTGGTAGAGATTTGTTCCATAAATACGAATCAATAGGAGTTGTAACCGGTCCCTGCGATGAAGATACAATACAATCATATGCATTCCTAGCCGATAAGGAGCCTGTCTTCTTACTGAAATCCCAAACCAATTCATCATCAGCGTCTGTGATACGGATACCAGCACCATTTAAACCAGCAGTATAATCAGTCCACAAGTCTTTAAAGGGACCTCCCAAATTCAATTCCTCCGCCGTGTACCAATAACTCAGTGCATCTGGTTGGATATTATGAGCCTGCGCTAAAGAGCAAATATCCAAATCCATTTGCGCTAAAGAGCAAATGGTTTTACACCTTGGAAGGTCGGTGTTACTTTGTTAAAAAAACAGATAAATGCTTTTACACCTTGGAATGTCGGTGTTACTTTGTTAAAAAAACAGATAAATGGTTTTACACCATTCGTAGGTGGTCGCCATTTAACATGTAATAAAAGTACCACGTTTGCAAATTTGTATAGTGAACTTATGTGAAGGGGGGAATATTTTTTTTTATTTTAAAACGGTATTTTGTGAAGAAGGAAGTAAGATAAATCTAATTTTGTTAAGGTGTTTGGCTGGAATTTGTTGAATTAAATTTAGTTAATGATATTTGAAATGGATGTAGTTAATATTGTAAATTTGATTGAATTAAAGGTGGAAAATTAAAACGTGTTTAAAATTGTGATAACATAAAGGTTTATAATAATTAAAATGTTAATAAATAATGGTTATAAATATTAATAACATAATATCATATTAATTGGGACACTTCCACATTAAATAAAATGATTGAATTTTACAATCAAACATTAAATATATTATAAAAAATGTAATATTTGATTATACTCATATATGTAATATACTGATTAATGTAATATTTGATTAATATCGTTTAATATTTGCTCCCATGTGTCATTTCTTCATATTTTGTAAGGGATATTGTACTTGGATTATTTGCAATGTTTTTAAGTATCTTGATTTTTTTTCCATTTTATTTTTTAACTATAAATATAGAAATATAAATTGTAATGAGTATAATATCCACATTTATGGTACAATATACACGACTGTGTAAATTGGTAAATACACTGAAACAACCTAGTTGGTTGTATTCGAAACCCTCCAATGGATTAGTCAACCAATTGACGATAATTCCATAGTAAAAATATAATTGCTGAATAATTGATAAATATATAAAGACGATGATTTACATTCATAATGAAAGCTATATTAATAGGTCTTCTTGGTGACTATTCACCAAGGGACGTGTCTTTTAATTGACATTAATTTATTAATTGTTTATATTTTTTTATCTATTATTGTTATTATTTTGGTTTCTTACATTGCCTTCCCCTTAAAGGAAGATTTGTCCTCAAAGCTTGTTTAGTGAAGGACTTATCAAATTTTCTTGTTCGTAACATCTTCTCATGTCTCTTTTGAACCTGTAATTTCGACACTTGACGAAACATGGTGATATAAATTATGAAACCCTGTACCGAAATGTCTCATTTCTTCGGAAGTGATCCATCTGAGATTTGCTTTCATCGGAGCCGACTATTGGTCACCTTGCTAGATAAATCTTTCTATTTTCTATTTAGATTGTAGATTTTGTGTTTCACTTCTGAATTCATAACTGCCCTATTTATGTTCATTTTTTTGACCTTGTCATTGGTCAAAATGACTTTGATAATTGGGGCATCGATAAGGAGTTTTGATTGTTCGCTTTTCTGCTGGATTTACTTTTTTTTGAACTGTGATGAGGATCGAATTTGTTTTTGCTTCTTTTTCCAAAGATTCTTTATCATTCTTAAGGTTCCTACTCATTTTGTCTTGCAATTTCTCATTCTCTTTAAGCTTCTGAATATGATCTATTAGATCTTTTTTACGCTTCTTAAGGCGACCATTCTCTTTGATATTTTCTAATAGTTTCTTCTAAAGATATTGATTCTCCTCTTCTAGCCTTTGATTGTATTGTTCCTTATCCTTAGCCTTCTTGATTTGAAGAAGCAACTTCTGATTGTGATCTCTTAGACGAGAGGTCTCTTCTTCTTTGTCCATGATGACTTTATAAATTTCTTTCTGCATCTTTTGTATTGATTTCTGATCTTCTTGTGAAAGCACTTTCAATATGTCTTTGAAGTCTTCAAACAACACAAATCCTGAACTTGACTTCAATGTAACATCCTAGAATGCGACATTCTTCTTTTTGTAAGGAAATGTCAAAAGCTTTTTCCTTGTGTTGAAAATGAAGGTACCTAATGTCTCTAACCAAGGACACCCTATAATTATATCAACCTTGTCTTGATCCAATGATACCACTAAAACAATATTGAATTGAGTTAGGACCTTGAAATCATCAACAAATAGTTGTAGGTTCTTAAGCTTATATTTCTCATTAGAAAGAATCATGTTATTGTCGATTATATATGATTCTGAAAGAATTAATTGGTTTGCTAGGTCAATGTTTATACAATTCTTCTTAGTTGTCGAGCAAATAGCTATGCAAACAGACTTCTCTTGAATAAGCCCATAAGGTTTTAATATGGGGGGTTCATGTTTTTTTAAAGTTTGCGAGAATCTTCCTTGTTTTTTGTTATGAGACTCCATTTTGTTATGCTTCTTATCCCAAGATATATCAAAGAAAGACATCTTTTATCTTGTATAGTATACTATACTCTTCACTAATTATTTCTTTCCTTTAATACTTCTTGTATATTAAATGTAGATTGGGTGGTTGGGAAAAAGGAATGTTACCCTCCCCACCCAAGTTCAAATCTTGGGGATTAATTTAATATTTTTTGTTTTCTTAAATAGACTTGTAAAGCACTTTAATCCTTAAAATATGATTGATCGCTCACTCTAGAATTTAATTATTTTTCCTTCACTCTATCATAAAACCTATTTTTATTAATGTAATGGTTTTTTTATTAAAAAAACCAATTGTGGTTTCGTAATACAATGGGTTCCCCCCCCCCCTTTCTACTTCTTATCCTTCTTCTTTTTACTATTTTAATTTTATGACTTGTTTATACAACCACAATTTTAAGAAACCCTAGAATAATGGTTAAAAACCAATTTTCACCAAGTGTAAAAGATTAATAATAAAGTATTATTATATTTTAGGGCAACGTAGAGGGTGGATGGAGATGAGTAAAAATGGGAGGGATGAGTGTGAGCAAGAGGAGTTGATTTAAGGTAAAAGATCTCAAAATTCATAAATTTTGAAAATAACCAAACAAGGTCTAAATCTTTAGTCAAAAGCTGGACCAGAACGTCTCTCTGATACCAATGAAACAACCTAGCTGGTTGTATTTGAAACCCTCCAATAAATTAGTCAACCAATTAACGATAATTCCATAGTAAAAATATAATCGCTGAATAATTAATAATATATAAAAGATGATAATTTACATTGATAATGAAAGTCGTATTAATAGGCCTTCTTGATAATTATTCACCAAGGGACATGTCTCTTAATTGACATTAATTTATTAATTGTTTATATTTATTTATCTATTATTTTTATTATTTATGTTTGTTACATGTACCATTAGAAATTCATATACATTATACATTCTTTCAAAGCAATGCTTCATGTCGCCTCCATCATATATTTTGTTGGCTCCACTCCATACTTTATTTCATGTGAGTTTTATATGCCATGAAAAAAATGTGTGTGTGAGTGTGTAGTTAGAGGTTTCTTGTTGTTTCATTAATTATAAAAAAGGGAATAAAACAACATAGCTTTTTTTCCCTCGAAAAAAAAAGTGCAATTCGTTAGATGAATGCAATTTGCATGGGATGGACGGAGTCTAGATGAAGCTCTACTCTTGGCCAAACAACCTGGCCTATAGGAATTATAAGGCCTTACCTATAATTCTTATTTGGGGAATCTAGTTTTCTAGGAAGAAAGCTATCTTCAAAGACATTCTTATTCCCCTATTTGTTTAAGCTATCAACGATATTGCTATTTTAAATTTTTTTCCACAAAAGGATGAAAATCAAAAGATTACGAGAGTGGTAGAGAAGATTATAGATAGGAAAGGTTATTGGACTTACTTTGATGGTTCTTAATAGGGCAAGCCCCCTTTTGGTGGGGCGGGTGATATTTTATATACAAGTTACAATCTATGGATAAAATTTGTTGCAGGGATTGGAGAAAGCACCAACAACATAGTTGAGTTACTAGCTTTAAAGATCATAATTATGTTGGATATCATGAAGGGAGTTCAAAAATTGCAAATATTGGGGACTCAAAAATTGTCATCGAATAGATGAATCAGTGATGACCCCCCAGAAACATACTTCTCATACCCATATATGAAGAGACTTCTAGAATGGTTGCAAATATCAGGGAAGTTACTTATGAGCATATATTCTGAAAGAGAAACTAGTTGGCATATCAAATTTCAAAGGATGGGATCTAGACAGCTCTTATGCACTTGGCATCACTAAGAGATGGAAAATGAAACCATAATAGAGAATGATACTAGACCTCACTCACGGTAAGAATATAGCCTACAAGAATCATAGTTAACTAGTTTAGGGCATTCAACACGAGATTGTCTTTTATTTGTAATGGCATATTGATCAAGGGGGATCTCTTGAATGACCTAAATTTCAAAGTCTCAAAAATATCCAAGAATCACATATGAAAAATATCACGTTCGAAAGTTTCGACAAAGAAGGAAAAATAAGTTCTAGGTGGCACACCCACATTGTGACACGTGGACTATATAGGTGTATCGTACACTGAGGTGGTGCCATGATGTTGTGCCACATGGAAAACTGGGATGATGTGGCAAGTTGAGATGACATGGTAGTTGCGATGGCGTGGCAGGTAGCATGTACTGAGTTGGTGGTCTGAATTGGAATCCCAGTGGAAGACATGTGGACTACTTATCCTTTGACACATGGAATATTTTGTACACAGTTTGTAGTGAATTGGCATAGTTCCAAATTCGAACTTTTGAAGTCAGGAATCGAAAGTCGAAATGAAAATTGTAGAAGTTGAAAGGACTGTGCCGACTTCCGACTTTCGATGTCGAGATCGGAACAATCGAGAAACAAAATTCATAACGAAAATCTTAAAAGTCGCGTTTACAGTGTCGAATCCCATCTTTCAAAGTCGAGATCGAAAAAGTCATGATAAAAAATTTGGCAAGGAACTTTGTTTGTGTTCTTTAATAGTACCAACTTTCGACTTTCGACATCAGGACAATTGGGATCAAAACAATCAGGGGTTAGCATGACAGATCGATAAAGTTGGGATCAAGGTCGGCACAATAGGATGACAAAATCGATATCGGAGCAGTCAGAATCAGAGCAGTCAGGATTGCAGAAATAGTTTATAGATCGACGGTCCAACATGATCAATGACATAACTAGATCAACGGTACTGAATATATCTGGGATTTACACTTGTGGATTTATGTTTTATCCAGGCTGAGATATTTTGAACATGGATATTTGCATTTGATCCATAATTCTTGCCTCTAAGATCATGCATTTGATCTTTAATATCATCCTGAGTGATAATTTGGGCAAGAAATCAGATTTCATACCCGATTGGGCGCGTTGTTGGTGGATCCAAAACACCACATGTGGATCCACAAACCAATCCCGTCTACTATTTAGCATGCAATTTGGACATGGAATAACCAGGGAGAGAAAAAATAGACCAATTATATTGTTTAAGCATGCAGTTTGGGCACGGTCTATAAGTCAATTGATGGAGGAAAGCAATTGATAAATCAATCAATGAATCAATGGCTTAGAGGAAATTGATGGATGTAGACCAATCAATTGATGTGGAATTGAGAGTTCAATCCAAAATTATCAGATAGAGTTCTGTTTGAGAGGTTCAGATGGACAGATTGATAGTGCGCCAGATGGACAATTCAACTGCTAGAATCAAGTTGATAGAAACATATTGAACAATTTCTAATGCACTGAAAAACAAGGTTCTAAGGTGGATCCAAGCAATGCAGGTGACAATTTATCATACTATGTGCCAGAGGAGTTCTTTGGAAAATGTAAAAATGACATTGGAGTCCTATGTTGTTGTAATTGATAGAAAGAATTGCAAAGTTGATGTAATTTTGTTGCATTTAATGAACTAATGAATTGGTATGACAATTGATCGAGCCTAGAGATATAGTCAGGTTGTTTGATGAACTTCGATATAAAATGTGGTTTTGAATATCTGTTTATGTGTTTAATTGTTTAATTCCAACTATGATATGTTGTATATATGAATTATAATTGCCAAAATTCATGTTAATTATGGGAATTTGAGAAATTGATTAAGTGTTCGGAATGGCCTAATAACTGGATCAATTTATTGATGCCTTTTTCAGATCAAGTTGGCATCAGAGCCTCAGATCGATAGGATGTGCTTGAAGAATAAATTCATCTTAAGCATAATTTGCACGCGTTTTAGTGAATCTATTATCATAAATAAAAACCAAAGGTATGTGCATTCATGTGGAATATACATCGTTGTTAATTGCATATTGGAAAGTCATCACATCTATTGTTAAGGAGACATAGAAACATACAATGCACCTTAATAAAATAATGCAAGCTGATAGCAATGGGTAGGAGTTCATGTTTGGGAGAATTTTCCCTACCCATTTGTTGCAAGAGCATCTAGCTTTTTCATACACTTCTGTATTTGAACATTAAATTGTTGTTGAACTGTAGATACATGTGGATCAAAGGCACCATATGCTAGAAAATATATACACAGAGCATTGAAGTTCATACACTGAGGAATTGACTCATGTGAACCATGCATATTTGTTTTTAATTATTAATTCATGTATGTTTTGCGTGAAGGGTGTTTTTTCAAGCGGATGTACATACTTGCACACACTAAATTAGGTCACTTATTTGATGAGTAAACTAGTAATGGCTTGGCATGAGCCACTCCTTCTATTCTAAGGGCACACCTATGAAAGAACTTTAGAAGCTGCAACCGACGAGTTGAATCACAAAAGTCTTAGTCACAACATTAAGGTTTTGTCGTTGAACAAAAGCGTAGGATCTTTTACTTTTATACATATTTGTAGTGACAAAAGTAGTTGAATGTTGAATGTTAGAAAGGAGATGGCTTGGATTGGGGGTCAATCCAAATGACTAATTCTCCAGCAAATAACCATTGAGCTATGTTTTGGTAAAGGACAACTTTTGTATTTGTTTTTTCATTTTAGGCATTGCCTTAAAACTTGATGTAATTTCCATTTGGATTGGAAACATTGTATAGGATTTTGTTGCCACTCTTAGAATTGATGAGAGTGAGAGGCATGTTGTGTTGTTGGAAACATTGTAATGGTCTTGTAGCCACTATTGAGTGAGAGACACTGGCATGCCTAATCCTTTTTGGAAATTGTAATTCTTGGGTGCATGATTGGTTGTACTCAACACCCTTCCATTTGGATTAAGGACAATTCAAGTTATTGTCTGAAAGGGACATTAGAATATTTATGTTAGATTCTCCTATATTGGAAGTGAAGGTGTCTCGATTGCAGAAGAAAACCATGGGAAATGCATCAACAAAGAAAGCACGACTTTATGAACTTGAAGAAAGAAATCAAACAATTCAGGAAGAAAATGTTGAGTTGAGTATATTGTTGCAAAATATCAGAGGAAGAGAGTAAGGACTGCAAAACAGAGTTCAATATCTGCAAGAGATATTTCAAGCAATGCAACTTGAGTTGCAAGCTAAGGACGAGATATTGGAAAAGTATTAAAACAGTGATGAAGTTTGGAAAAATGAAGAGTCTACTTTGAAAGAGAGACAAACTTCTACCAAAGTTGCAGAAACCATGAATAAGGTATACACTGTAAGTAATTAATTGTGTTCATCATGTTCACCCCATGAAGATGTAGATGCTTCTTTTGTTGCAGTCGAGAAGCATATGAAAGGCATTGGATTTAAATTTCTAGCCAAGATGGGATTTCATGGAAGAGGACTTGGCATCAATAGCAAAGGGATGACTAATCCCATAGAGTTTGAGGAAAGACCTTGCTATTTAGGTTTGGGAAATGGAGAATGTTCCAAAGCAGTTGAAGCAAGAGATGCATCAAGAAAATACCCTGAACGATTACTGAAACTTCGCAAGAAAAGCAATGGCACATCACCATCTCATGACAAAGAATCCAAGATCTCTCCAAATAAGGCAAGCATGTCAAGGAAGGAGTGAAGACAACTTATTCTCGTCAGTTTTTCACCAAGGATAAAAGGTATAAAAAACATCATTATTTCAATGTTTTCTTTGATTACATGAAGTTTGGTTATGAGACACATAATTTATGGTATTTATATGTATGCACATTTTGTGGATTGAACAACCATTGTGTGGCCAAATTTTGGAAGATAATGTCTTTGTACAAGTAAATCATGGCAACCAGGAAGGGGGAATGATAGAAATACCATCCTCCTCGACATACGAAGGAGAGTGGCAAGAATAAATATTACGCTTATTGTAAACTGAATGTACATCAAGTAGTTAGGTGTTGGAAACTTCACCTGCAACTTTGTCCAAAGTAGGGAAGAAAAGTTATGTCTTCCCTTGTAAATAATTGGAGAAAAGTTGTGCGAGTTCCCACAAGGACAAAGGTAGCTAATGAAAGAGTTGATCAAGATCCAATAGTCCAAGAAAAAGTTCATGAATAAGATCAACATAGGAAGGGAAATTTTTTATCCTCGTTTACTAAAAAATGGGTAGCTTATTTGGAAAGTTGATTGCTTTTCGTTGTTGTAAATTTATCATGCTGCAAATTTTGTAAATCACTTGTTGTGTATGAGACCCAAGAAGGATAGAATGGAAAAGTGATGAATGTTATAACATCACTTAGGTACAACAAAATATTTGTATGTATTTGATGAGTCACAAAGAGAATGAAGAGTTAAACTCTAAATATAAATTGTAAGGTTCCAAGCTTTTGGTAGTCCAAAAGTTCTTTAGTTGGGAGGTGTGATCTAGGGGGATCTCTTGAGTAACCAAAATTTCAAAGTATTAAAAATATCAAAGAAGCACAAAACTATATAGAGCTCCTAAATCACACATGCATGTAGGAAGACCTTCCTTGTTGCTGCTAGTTTAACACTCCCTCTCAATGAGGAAGAGATTCGGTAGCAACCCCAACTTATCCCTAAATTTCACAAAACTTTGTCTACAAAGTGCCTTGGTAAAAATGTCTGCCACCTGCTCATCTGTGTGTATGTACTACAAGCCGAATGGTTCCTCTCTGAACACAATCTCTCAAGAATTGGTACCTGTTGTCTATGTGTTTGCTTCGATCATGAAACATTGGAATCTCAGATAGCCTGCTGCCACTCTGATTGTCACAGTGAACTACTGTAGCCTCTAACTCACACTCGAACAACCCTGAAAGTAACTTCCTTAGCCACATACCCTCACAAGCAACCATGCTGACTACCATGTACTCAGCCTCTGCCGATCTCAATGCAATTGACTTATGCTTCCTACTAAACTAAGAGACAACCCCTGACCCAATGGTGAAACAATTGCTTGAGTACTCTTTTGGTCCTCTACACATCCTTCCCAGTCAACATCTATGAAGCTTGCTAAGTGTACAGCCCCCCTGTGCTCATAAACGAATCCATACTCTACTGTACCTCTAATGTAGCGAAGTATGTGCCTCGCAGCCTTCCAATGCACTATCTGAGGGTCTACCATGAATTCACTCAAATATTTGACTCCAAAGTTGATGTTTGGTTGAGTGTTGACCAGATACATAAGCGATTCGATAAGTTGACGATATAAGGTAGGATCAAACCCATTTGAGCCTGATGCATCAATCTTCCTCCAGTTGGAGAGTTAGTCAACTCTATCATCAGTTCCATATAACTAAGTCTCTCTAGTGGTACACTCCGTCTAAAAGATCTCTGTGGAAGATCCACCTGCTTGGAATCTTGTACTATGGACTTGAACCACTTAGGCCTTGGTTTAGTGTTAAAGTTAGTGCAGCTGCGAGACCCATTCTCAGAGAATGGTTCTTAGTCAGTTGACTAGGAAAAAGTAAGACCCTAGAAGGTACCCAAGGGCCCCCAGTATTCTCCTGGGGTTCTTGGTCTAGGACTCAAAATTGTAACCAATGATACTAATTTCATAAAAAATAGACTTTGTAGGTGAAAAATATGGTATTATGAAGTTTTAGTGAAGTAGGCAAAGGGAGTGCCACATGGCACACACACATTTTGACACATGGACTATACAAGTGGACCATACACTAAGGTGGAATCATGATGTCGTGCCACGTGGTAGGCTAAGATGATATGGAAATCTGATATGATATGGAAGGTAGCAGGTGTTGAGCTGGCGACCTAAGTTTGCATCCCAGTGGCATACATGTGGGCCAATTATCCTTTGACATGTGGTAGATTCTATACACAGTTGGTAGCCGTGTTGGAAGTGACGATTTTCGACTTCCAAAGTTAGGAATTGAAAGTTGGAATGAAAATTGCAAAAGTTGAAAGTCCAGTTCACACTTTCAAATTTTGATGTTGGGATTGTAACATTTCAGAACCGGAAGTCGAAATGAAAATATTAGAAGTTGTGTTTATAGTGTCGACTTCTGATTTTTGAAGTCAGGATTGGAAAGTCAGAAAGGAACATTGTTTGTGCTATTTAACAATACTGACTTCATACTTTCGATGTTCGGAAAATCACGACCGAAACACTCAAGGGTCAGCACAATGAGACCATAGAAGTATGGATTGAAACAATCAGGGGTCAGCACAATGGGAGACAAAGTCAACACCGAAACAGTTAGAATAAGAGTGGTCAGTATTGCAACACCAATTTATAAATCGACGGTCCATCATGATCAACGACAGATCTATATCAACGTTCTTGAACAAATTTGGGATTTACACCTGTGGATTTGGTTTTTAAACTAACATAGATATTTTAAGCACGGATCTTTGCATTTGGTCCATAATTTCTTCCTCTAAGATCATGCATTCAATATTTGATATTATCCTGAGTGATAATTTGAGTAAGAAATCAGATTTCATACCCATTGCTTATGGATCCAAAACGCTGCATTCATATCCACAAACCAATCCAGTATACTATTTAACATGCAATTTGTGCATTGAATAAGCAAGGAGAGAAAAACATACCAATTATATTGTTTAAGCATGTAGTTTGGGCACGGTCTGTAAGTCAATTGATGGAGGCAAGCAATTGATAAATCAGTCAATAAATCAATGGATTAATTGATGAATCGATGGTCTAGAGGAAATCGATGGACACAAACCAATCAGTTGATGTGGAATTTAGAGTTCAATTTGAAATTATTTGATAGATTTATGTCTAAGAGGTTCAGATGGGCAGATTGATAGTGCGTTAGATGCATAGTTCAATTGTTAGAATCAAGTTGATAGAATCCTATTGAGCAATTTCCAATGCACTAAACAACAAGGTTTCGAGGTGGATCCAACCAACCAACGTGGGTGACAGTTTCTCATACTGCGTGCCAAATGAATTTTTTGGAAAAGTGTAAAAGTGGCATTAGAGTTATCTATTACTGTAATTGACAGACATAATTGCAAAGTTGATGTAATTTTGTTGCATTTGATGAACTAATGAGTTGGTTTGGCAATTGATTGAGCCCAGAGATGTAGTTAGGGGGTATGATGAGCTCTGATATAAAATTTGGTTTTTCATACCTGTTTATGTGTTGAATTGTTTAATTCCAATTATTATATCATGTTGTATATATGAATTATAATTTCCAAATCTCATGTTAATTATGGGAACTTGAGAAATTAATTAAGTGTCCGAAATGGCCTAAAAACTGAATCAATTTATTGATTCCTTTTTCATATCACATATGCATGCTATAGTGTTTTGTTTTTTGGACCATTTGACACCGTATATATTTTATTTTTACAGGAGATGGACAATTGATACAATTTATATTTTTTATGATATTTCAGAGACAATACTATTGCAATCTTTTACTTTATAGAAAAGTATGTAGAGATGTATGAATTCATAATTAAGTTATGAATGATGTAAGCCATGATGGTCTATAAACAATGTGTTTTTTTATTATGAGGAAAAAAGTAAAACAACATATCTACTTACAAATTGTTCAATTTGCTTTTCATATATATTCATAATACACATATAATTCAATGTTAATCAAATGTTCATATGACTCTTGTTTATATGTTAGTGCATGGTAGAAAACATCCATCGACAATGTTAAATTAATTAAACAATAAACATCACAATAAATATGAAATGTTAAATAACACCACTGAAAATACTTCACAAAATTGTGGTCAACCTCTTTTTGTTTTTTCGTCCCATCTTATGTGTTGAATGTGTTCCATTTTGTTTTATTTTTTGCAACGATAAAACCATTGAATTTGAACTCTTTGATTACACATAAAAAAAACAATGATTACATATGTTTGATGCATGTTGTTGTTGAGATAGCTCCTCTCGTAATTGAGTTATTCTAATTTGTATGACCATCTCCTTGTATACATTTTTTGACATTCCTACTGACATTTTTCAAATATCATCTCATTGGGTGTGTTTAATATTTGTAATCTTCCTGAAAAATAAAGACTCGCTAAAAAAATTGATTAATATTTAAATGAAAGTAAATATATTGGAAATGTTAATTTGATAATGTTATGGACTATATATACGTATTATAGACAAACATGTTTAGAAATAATACTTTCTAAATGATTATGTTTTTGTTATTGCAATCCACATATGTCTCATTGATCATTGCTCTAGAAATGCTTTTGTAATTTAAATATAATATGATTCTTCGATTCATTGGATTGTGTTTTGTGTTCTAAGTGACAAGAATGTCTAGAACTTCGTTCAACTATATGCGACATATTTTTATAAAACTTTCCTCTATCTTAACTTCTAACGCCACTCCAAATGAAATATATACCAATTTATCATCATTTACATCCTTTGCAACTCTTTATTTTATTTTCTTAAGAGGGTCTTATATTCCATCATTAAAAGTCCTTGCACAACATTCAACATATCTAAAATTGAATTTTTGAAACTTGTTAGCTATTATTGTTAAAATATCAAAGAATTTTTTTATGTTGATCACCTTTTGATCCACCAAATTCATCTTTTTGCAACATCTTTGTAAATTTTTTATGATCTTTTCCATTTAGATTGTGAACAAACTTATCATTTTTTTTCAGGTTTTTTTCTTTACATAACACATGAAGCAATCTACTTCATTTAAACCTACAAATAATCCAATTATATTACTTTTATATTAAAACTTAAGTAATTTTACATGTTCTCTTCTCGGTACATGCTTTGCCATGTCCATTGCTATAATTTTTTTCCATGGTCTTCTATTAATCATTGTTTATAAACTAAAAGATCCACAAAAATAAATATACAATTATAAAAATGGTTTTACACTCTCAATAAAAAAAATTAACCTAAGAATGGTTTTAGGTTTATCGATGCACATTATACAATAACACACAACAATGCACACTATACAAATATTGGTGCATATATATTGTACAGTGTGTACCATGAAACCTAAAAATGTTTTTTTTAAACTGACGTGGATAGGGATTGAAATCCAATGTAATTGGGAGGCTTGATCCATTCAAAATATTATTTACTCCAAAATAAATATTGAGACCAACAAATTCCCAAGCCCCAAAATACAAGTATCATTGTGAAAAGGTGAAGAAACTAAAAATGTGTTGTTAGGGTTTGCAACAACATTAAAAAAAGGGAAGCAAAAACAAATCTAGGGTTCACAACAACATAAAACAAAAAGAAAGCATCAAAATAAGCTAGGGTTTGAAAATTTGAAAGCAAGTTTAAAATCATTTTATTTCATTAAAATCAATGGTAGATATGAATAGGGGAAAATGAAAATAAAATTTCTAAATTTGAAGCTATTAAGGAAAATTGTTGAGATGAAGAGAATGAACTTACATACTTGAATTTCCCTCTACAAATTTGTATGTGACACACGGTGACTTACAAATTTTGTTCTTTACAAATTTTTGTTCAATTTAACTTCTTACTTAGTAAATCTCTCTTGTACTAAGTCCCCCCTCTAACCTTTTTCACAATAATGGATTATGGTTAGGGATTTGTTTGATTCACTTTTATTAAATAATATCCCCCTCTTTTTTTCATTTGAATTTTCTGCATTGATGAAAAATGCACAGTCACATCCCCCTCCCCACAAAAAAAGCATAAAATTTTTCATGTACTTCACCTTCCATATTTAAGCATAGTAGTGCACTTTATTACCCTGAACACACCATAGGAATAGTTTTTAACAAAAACAAAAGTGTAAACCCCCCTAATTAGTATTAAATAGAGGTCATCCTTTGTGGATTTTTTTGTGTAATATTTTTTCAATGTGCATCAAAATCCAAAGAATTGTTCCATTTATTGCAACTAAATGTACTAGTGTACACATATAAATTAATTCACCATTCACTTAAAAAATAATTACAGATGCCTATTTGAAGTTAGAATGTTACATACTTCCCAAACTTCCTTTTAAAAATGTAGACATGTTTTTTTTCCACGTGGTTCACAGCCTCAAGAATAGAGGCCGGGGCTTGCTACATCCACAATAATAATTCTAGGGGTCCCACCCGAAGGGGCCTCTCCCTATTGGCTCCAATTTTGGGAGGATAGCCCCGAAGGACCCAGATATTTGGATTCGTGGGAATTGAATCTCCAACCTCAATATCAAATGGTCTTTGGATTTAGACTCCAACCAACTAAGATATCCCTCAAGCCTAACATGTAGACATGTATTAATTGTGATTTCATTGAATTTCATGGGTGAAAATTGATAACATAAAATGGTCAATTCTTTAGATTTTTCATTCCATATTGCTCCAAGTTTATCAATATCTCCCTTGTCATTTGCAATTAGTCCAAAATTTATTTAGATTTTGATTATCTAATTGAATCTATGATATTTTTGCATGTTGATTTAAATAATTGTGTATGAATTTTGTAGGATCCTAATTTGAGATGGAGTTTGGGTACATAGGATGTTTACAAGTGAAAAAATACCTCAAGATCTTATCTGGTGGAAGATATTGTAGGAAAATATTAGAGGAAAATGAAGAGTCACTTTACGCCACCAACTATAACAGGCCATCTTCTAGGATTTCATCATGGGCATGTGGTATTTCAATGTGAACTATATCTCTTTTATAATACCATAGTATGTGGTTGTTCAAAATTTAAAGGGTTGAAGGCGAACCTTTGGTATTTCACATTGTCCATTTATGTTAATGACCGACTACCCAAAGTTGATGATTTGACACCTTCCACTAGAGTTAAGGATACATTAATAGATATAGAAAAGACATGTAGGACAACTTCCATACATTGCTCCTTATTTCAAAAGTTGGGATACAAATCCACTATGTTTCATTTGAAATTGACTAATCCAACTCCTTATGTTAAGTCAAATGAGAGTTCTATTGATGCATAGTATGACATCAATACTACCCAAAACATCTCTACTAGGAGTTCCAAAAAGTGATACGAGCTGAGAACTACAATGTCGAAATACACACTAAGGTTGATTCAGTTATTGGGAGGCAACAATAACTTTTCTATTTTTGTCCATTTGCAAAGTAAATACCAAACATGGTACAAATATGCTTTGTATGGAACTTGGTCGTCTTCCTTGCTAATGCCCAACATTGGTACCAAATTATCCTTTTGTGGTAATAATTACATGCATGCCAAGTCTAAAATAGATGCTACAAATACTAAGTTGTTTATTCTTTCACGTGCGTTCATTCCTCTCAATAGTGAGTGGCAATTATGCCATTTTGTGGTCATCTTTATAGTCATTATGATTACTTGATATTGTTAAATACAAACATAACATTTTCATGTACAAAATGTGTAGGGACAATTTTACTTTTAGAAACTTTAATAGGGAGAACTTGTTATATATCAATGGTCATCCACACACTCATGGCAACATTGTAGGGTTCATAGGTAGTTGTAGGTTCTCATTGTTTAGTGCAAATTCTTCATTTGAGAAACATTTCAATGACAAAGAGTTCGCTATGAAAAATAATGGCATCTAATTTTTTGTTGTGCATGCAGTATGTAGTTTGTGTCTTGGTGGCGAGTTGTTAATACAATGTAATTTTTGTAGACTACCAATCAATCACCAAAGGTGGCTTGCATTGGAACTATCTTTAAATGCCTCCTTGTTATGTAAGAAATATAACATTGAGTAATTTTAGCTTTATGTTTGGATTTTCTATGGAATATGTTTTATGAAGTAGTTGGTTGCATGTGTAATGGAAAAAAAATCCATGCCTCTAATAAATTTTACTATAATGTTTGAACAAACTAAATGCATTGCGTTTACTAATATGATTGAAAAGTTCAAAGTTTTTGCAATTCATCGCTAAAATTTCGTTTTTGAATGTAGAAATGGATTCAATACCCTCAAATATTCCTATTACATCTAAATTGTGCAACCTCAACAAATAACCTATACAATTTTAATAATTTGTTTGAATTTTTAACTAAATTTTAGAAAAAAATAAAAATAAAAATGTATTAAAAAAAATTTAAAATTGTCTAACATTCAAACTATTTCTCTTAAAGATATTGATTTTAAGTAAATATTTGTAAAATGAAATATTTAAAACAATAATAATAACTTTCTATATATGTGAACATAAATCTTCAATAAAATATTAAAATTACAATTTTAATTTATTTTATTTCACTTGTAAAATATTCTTGCTGGTTCCAAAAATAAATATTTTCTTAACGATATAAATATACATATATATTTTTGTATATGATATAAATGTTGAAAAAATCAAACATGTTGAATTTAATGATATTTTATCATTTTATAGCGGAATAAGTTATGTATGTCTTCACCCCATTTTCATCTCTCTTCCTAAGGGCGAGGGTGGAAAAAGTACAACATTGTTCAAGACAAAATCGATGATTAACTAATATATATCCTTAATTCAACATAAACAATTAATAAATAATGTTGTAAATTCAACACACTAGACAATATAATTAATATTATGACACCCGGTGACCACTCATGCATGCATCCATGAAGAATATAAACCTAATGATATTATATTCTTAATGATATTTTCTTACTTGGGAAATCAGACAATATAATTAATATTATGACACCATGTGACC
>LPNX010698366.1:268778-291564 GCA_001517045.1 Pseudotsuga menziesii
ATTCAAAAAAATAGAAAAAAACAACCACATGTGGTTTTATAAAACAATCAACAAAGTGTGAGAAGTTATAAATATATAAAATATAATAATATTATTAATAATATTTAATAATAATAATTATTAAATCTTTTCAATTCTCAAATCTTCAGAGATGGAAATGGCATAATCCATGGCTACTTTTGTTGAAAGATTAGAGAAAGTAAACAAGATATGGGAAAATATGAAGAATTTATAATTTTGAAGGAAATGATTAAAAATCATTTAAAACAAAAACATGAAAAAAAAAATGAAAATAAACAAGAAACCAACCAAGAAGAAATGATTGACGAAGTTGGAATCAAGAATGAACTTGTAGCAATATCAAACCCCGAATAATTTATTTCTAAAACTGAGCCAATGATGAGATTAAACAATGAAGAAGCGGTTAGGTCTCTGACGTATAAAGTGAGGGAAAGCACGCAACTACTATGACACCTACGACAGAGGAAGTATGAAAATCACATATTTTGACACCTTACATTCCCCCTCACATAAGGTTTAGGGCATCAGACACAACAAAGGATGAGAGCCTTTGTTTGAAATACAAGATGCAAAAAGCAATGCCTAGACATAAACATAGTGTTATATGCCAGAAATGAACCATCGTTCGAAATACGTGATGCAAAAAGAAATACCTAGCCTTAAACATACACATATGCTGGAGATCAATTGCAGATTCATTCAAGGAACATAAAAGAATCACATTGAGGTCTGGTCTACACAATTATAAAATCATTAAAAATGGCTAGAGAAAATCTAGAACAAGGACAAATCGAAAGCCATTCCAAGGATCTAAACCAAAACCAAGGACATAATAAGGAATAAGATAGCAATGACGAAGAAATGAAAGATAAAAAGGACATGCATGAAGATCTGAATGTGGAAGACCAAAAGGAATTTGTAAAAGAAGTTGTTGTGAATGACAATAATGAAAAAAAAGATATAGGTGCACTAACCCTGGTTGAACATGTTGTTGTTGACAATTGTAAAGAAAATATAAACCTCAACGACTATAATCATACAGTCCAATATATTAGTGAACCTGAAGAAGTATTAATTAAGAATTAAAATAATTAAAATAGAGAGATAGATGCACCAGACATGAATAAACATGATGTTCACAACAATTGTAAAGAGGATGAAGATATCCAACATTATAATGATGAATATGAAGACAATATCAATAAAAATTGTGAAGAAGAAAAAAATGTAGAAGAGTATCATGATGGAACAAAGGAAGTGAAAATTATTCTATTCATGATACCACAGAGGAAGAAAACCCAAAAGATCTATCGTTCATCACTGAAAAAGTTATAGGTCAAGTAAAGAGTCATGTCATACTCATACATGTTAAAATATTCGATAACAATAGGTTGACACAACTTCATTATGTAAATATCAAAACAAATATTTAGAAGAGGCAACTTTTTCGAGTACCATATCGACGCCACAATCATGGAAATTGAAGCTTACAAGACTTGTTGTACAAATATTGAAGGTGAAAAAAATCAGAATATCCTTATGAAGATCCTAGGAAATGCATGAACTATAGTCATAATAATACTTCGAGGATGAAGAATTCTAAGGAGAGATGAATTGTAACATACCAAATAGAATATGTAAATAAATAACAAATTAGCTTAAGTAAATAATTAATTAATATTATGTATGCTAAATGTAACATCGACATGAGAAGAGGCGTAACTCCTCACTATTATATACTATATATATGTTGAAAGACTATATATTTGGATATCATCAATTTATAAACAATATATATATATATATATATATATATATATATATGTATGTATGTATATATATGTATGTATATATATGTATGTATATGTATGTATGTATGTATGTATGTATGTATGTATGTATGTATATGCAATGATTATTGAAATAACTGAAGGTACATGTGCATAGATGGATTAGATTACATCGTGCATGTTATAGCTTTTAATATTGATCATTCGCCCATGAAAATGTAATCATACTTTATCCCGTGGTACATGTGTGTGAATGGTTGAGTTTAAATCATGTAAATTTGACTATCAGACCATGACCATTCACACTAAAGGAGTTGATTGTACATTATGTAAGGGAGTAACCGAAGGTTAATAAAGGTATCTCTCATGCAGATGGTTGAGATTTGATTGCACACATTCCATCCTGCAATCATTATTGTTCATGCTAGGGAAGATGATTGTACCTTATCTCGAGGTACATGTGCATGAATGGTTGAGATTAAATTGAACATGTCCCATCGTGCGATCATGATCATTCACAAAAGTTATTGTAATCAAGGTTTACCATGTGAGGAATCACCACGAATGACCCATGTTTGATGTGCGAATTTGATCAACGACTAATATCTCATCACTGGAAAAGGGTAATATAGCAATGTGAATAGATAGGTTGATCGGAAAATAAAGACAGTGGTTTCAACGCTGGTTTCTAGGTATTGGAAATGAGAAAATGTCATGAATCTTGCATACCATAATGAGTGAAATCAAATGATTTACAAAGAAAAAAACATGTAAGGAAGTTGCAAGGGGAAATCCTCCTTGACCCCCATCTTTCCTCCTTGAAACATCAATGAATTAAACAATTTCCTTGTGGTGATAACATGACTAATGATGATGAAAATGTTTCATTGTGCTATCAGATAAAATAAGTGCATAAATGTGAATATTTATAGTCATTGGAAAACTTATCCATGAGGGAACAAGTGTGCATCATCATATTCTGAAGGGAGTGATTCAAATGTTTCTAAAAGCTAATAAAAAAAGTTCTTGTAGACTTTATTTGACAAAAAATTGTCAATATGGGTAGTTCTTAGAATGCATGAAAATTAATTTTATGATTTTCTAAGAATGTGATGCAGTTAACAAGTGTGTTTATAGGAACAAATGTTGTAGATACAATATCATATCAACAATAATTAAGGGTCAACATTTAATATATTGCAATTTGGAGAACCCTTGGTCTTGGTTTGGACAAGAAAATCATCATGATCATGGATGATGCACATGATCCTTATGAAATTGAAACATATGCCATGGGGGAAAATATACGTGTTGAGAATGTATAGGTTGAATCTAATGGTTGAATAAATAAAATAGATCCCCCGGATATTGCATAAGCCATGAGAAACCTAATAGTTGAACTACAAAATAGTATAGAAGATAATGAGAGGCTGATAAGAGTTCAAGAAGAATAGAACCAACTGAATGCAACCATGCTCCAAATTTTGATAGACATTTAGAGGAATATTCACCATGAGCAAAACTCATGAAATGAGGAAAAGAGTGGGAGTAACTCAAGGAGACATTTTATAAGAGGCCCCATACCTCCAGAAGAGTTCTAAAATAGAACATCCAGAATTATATTCTAGTGAGTCATATGCCTCTTAATGAATCCATTGAAGGTTCAAGCTCTTCATCTCATAGGAATAAGAGGAAGAGGCATTCCAAGAACAACTCACATGGGGAATGTTGGAAGACCAAATCACCCACTGTTGATGGTGAAGTAAAATTTGGTTAAGAAGTTAAGGCTTGACTTATTTGGATGAGGAAGTATTTCCAAGTCCAAGACAACTCTAGGAACATGAAGGAAGGATGGCCATAATCAAATTAAATGGAAGAGAGTATATATGGTGGGATCACCGTAAGAAAGTGAACAAGTTCAATGAAAGTAATATTTTGTGGAATCAATTCACTAAGTACTCCAAGCGAAAGTACCTCTTCGATAGGTACTATGATGATACAACTAAAGAGTTTCATGAGTTGAAATTGAGACAAGCGACCATGGAGGAATATGCTAGTAAATTCTTAGAGTTGCTGAGGTATGTCAAGTACATCAGAGATGATAAAGTCAAAATTCAACATTTCCTAAGTGGATTACCTCAGTCATACAAGGATATAATTAAGTTTGATGAATCTTAAACTCTAGTTGAAACCATAAGGAAGGCTAAGTTTTGTTATCATCAAAACAAAAGTTGGCCATAATTCCATAAGGCATGGAACGATAAGAGAAATGAGAATTTTGACCAAAAAATGAGGGGATTCAAGCATCCTCATTTTAGAAATCATTAAATGAAGTCACCACATGGTGTGACTAAGCAAGCTAGGATGATGGGAGACAAGCAAAGAGAGACACTTCAATGTTAGGGATGTGGAGACGACCATTTGATTAGAAACTGTCCACATTGAAATAGGAGTGTCAAAAATGTTTACACATCCAAGAGGATAAAGTTGTGAGTGAAGTGGAAAGGACTAGAACCAATGCTGCACTAGAGGACTGCCAAACATACCATTAATCAACTGTGGTTGAAGTTGAAGTTCATATTGCTAAGAAATATATTTCTATTTTGATTGATACAGGATTTACTCACAATTATATCACTCCTAAAATTGTTGATATTTGTGCTTTTAATAAAACAAAGCATATTAAATCATGATTGGTCCAACTACCCATTGGAACCAAGAGGAAAGTTTGTGAAATGGCGGAGAAAAGTCTAGTGGAAATAAATGGAGTCTTCACCTGGAAAAATTTGAATATTCGACTGCAACTTGGTTCTCGTAGATATTCTCGTCGGAATGGATTTGTTGGAAGCACACAAAATTAAGCTTGATTGCTACCACAACACATTTGAATGCATTGATGAATAAGGAAACTCGTAGTAGTAAAGGGAATTCCAAAGGTGGTTTCTATTAGGTAGATTTCAACCATGTAGTTGAAGGATTTAGAAAGGTTTTCCAATTGTATGCATCCCATGTAATGGATTAAAAAAATGAAGTTCCCAAGTTGGAGGACTACTAAGTCTTGCAAGAATTCATGGATGTGTTTCCCTGTGAAATGCCAAAAATTCCTCCAAAGAGGGATATTGATTTCGCAATTGATCTTGTGCTAGGAGCTAACAAGTGTCTAAGACACCTTATAGAATGAGTACATCAAAATTGCTAGAACTGAAATGCAATTTATAGATTTGTTGAAAATAAGTACATTAGGAAAAGTTTGTCTCCATGGGGAGCACTTGTGTTATTTGTGAAGAAGAAAGATGGAACACTCACGCTATGCATTGATTACAAGCATATGTATAAATATAGGGTAAAGAATAAGTACACATTGCCTCAAATTGATAATCTCTTTGATCAAGTGAGAGGGGAAAAGGTATGCTCAAAGATTCATTTGAGGTTGGTTACCATCAAGTCAGAGTAAGGGAAGAAGTGATCCACAATACAAACTTTAGAACAAGGTATGGACACCATGAGTTTGTGGTGATGCCATTTGGTTTCACTAATACACCAACTACATTTATGTGTCTTATGAACAATGTTTTCAACAAGTATTTGGGCAAGTTTGTTATTGTTTTTCTAGATGACATTCTTATTAATTCCAAGAATGAAGAAGAAGTTACATGGAAAACATTTAAGAACGACTTTGCAATTTCTAAGAGAGCATAAGTTGTATGAAAAGTTAAGTAAATGTGACTCTATAAAAAAACAAATTCATTATTTGGGTCACATTATCTCAGAGGAAGGAATCTGTAATAACCCAAAAATTCATAAAAATTTAAAAATTTTCATGTACATAAAATGTTCCGAGGATGACATTGCAAATGAACCAATAATTGTTAGTGGTTACTCAAAGAGTACTATTTAACAATGATCATTATATTTCTTTAATTTTATATAAATTAATAGTTTATCTTTAAAGTACTATGTTAGGGGTGTTAACACAACAGTTTATGTTTCAGAAGGCAAGAAAGGAAACTGCATCTTAATCTGATGCTAAATGTGTTATTATTTTCTTTTGTCAAGTAGGAAAGAATCTTAGATGAGATCGAGGCTTACTTAGCTTACAGCTAACATAGTGGAATGATGCTTCTTTTATAGGTTCTAAACAAGGTAATCAGTGTTGTTACCAGTAAAATTTTCCAGATTGAGAATAATATTCAACTAGCATAGGATAACATGCTAGTAAAAACGTTTGTTTGCAGCTTGACCCTGTAAAAGGTATTGTTGGTATTTTTAATGTTATAAAACTACATAAAAGATTGTAATAACACTACTTGTGAAAGAAAGGGTTATGTGCAATTAAGTTTACCACCATAGTACTTGATTCAAATAATCTTCCTTCTTGTATTTTCAATCATATGCTTATGTTTCATTTTGAGATGTTATAGATTAAGAAACAGTTCTACTTCTGCCAATAAGAGTTTAGTGGCCTAAATAATTTCATAAACGAGAAGATATGTTACACATACTTGCATCCATTACTACATATTTGTCATTTAGAGATTGGAATATGGTACTGTTCATATCTATTTGAGTTATTTTTAAACTTTAAATACTCTACATTAGTAATTCTTCTAAATCATGTATTATTAGCTAGTTCTCTAGTATATAAACCTTGTTTCATATGATCTTTCGATTGCAAGGGTATATTGTAATTTCCAAATGTATTATTATACTAATCCCAACTTCAGGATTTTTATGAATAGGTATATTCATGTAACTGGTTTATTTTCCTTGATTTGTATAATATCATTATCAATAGTAGGTGATAGAGGAAATCTTATAAATGCTAAGGCTATAGTTAAACTACGCACAAAACCCTTTTGTAAATGAACACCTTCCAAAATACAAGATCTATGGGTATGTACTTTTATGGAAGGTTAATTTATCTCCATCGTTGTTGTCTTATTACTTATAAACATTATTTAATATCAAGATGAACATAGATAAATTATAGTTAATCATAAGACCCTTAGTATAAATGAATACTTTTCCATAATGCAAAGACTATGGTTATGAACAAGAAATTGAAACAAGGAAACAATGATACTATAAATAAAGATATTGTAGGGTTTGACTTTTGATCAAATGATTGTGCAGGTTAATCAAGGATTTTCGCACTATAGCCTGAAAACCCATAATTGTAAAGATTTCAGACGACACATGGTTGGTGGTCGAGCTCAGGGTTCTTTTGACTTGGAGACAAAGTAAAAAGGCCTGTCTAACCCTAAAAAATCATATTTGTTTACTCTCACTGTGGATGGTTGAGCTGCGAGCTCATGGCCATCGAGTTGTTGCCCCTCTTTCCTCTGTTTGCTCACCGACCATCGTGAAAGGGTTTTGGACTGTTGTAAAGTGTAATAGAGATTGGGTTGGGTTCGCCGTCATTATTTTACTCTAAGAGTTTGATTACTGTGGGTGGTCTTTAAACTTTTACACAGTGTGAAGAGAGTTGCTAAAGGAGATAGTTGAGTTCTGGTTTGTATTGCTTGTTTCTTCTCGTGGATTCATTTCTCACCATAACGTGGTTTGGGGTTTCTATTTGACCATTGCAACAATAAAATCTTTTTGGCAAGGCTCTAAACCAGATCGTGGAGCTCACGAATGAGGCTAGGGTGAGACTGCAACTTCCAAAATTTGCGCTGTGGCTTTAGGGTAAGTTTGGAGAATTTAGCTTTTTAACTATTCTGCATAATATAAATTTTTTATTTTAAATTGTGAGTTTATTTTAAGATTTGATGGCCGTGGTTATAGCAACTCTTGATTTGGTGAAGGGCTTTCGTAGCCGAAAATAGATGGTTGTTTTTCAATTTTGTGTACTCTGTTAAAATTAAGAATAGTTTTGATCAGGCTTTTAAGCCTTGACAGTTAATGTACAAATTCCGTAGGCCTAACTATGTCTATTTATTTTGTTTTTAATACTAAAGGAATTTTTGTAGCTTAAAGCTGAAATTTGCAGTATATTTGTTTGGTTTAAATTTATGTATAATTTGTGTATTAGCTATTTTTATTGTTATTTAGTTGTCGATGGTTAGGGTTAACTTGATCAGTAATAAATTTTGTTTCTTATTAAAAAGACTATGAATTGATAATCTTTGGTTAAGAATTATTTTGATAGCAGTAAAATAAATAATACTGCAATAAAATCTGGAATTAGGACTAAGAATGTTATTATTGAATAAATGTATTTCTTTTTTGTAATTTATGGATTATACTGTTAGGTTTTGGTACTATAAATTTTGAATTTATCCTGTTATGAAGAATAGATCTTTTGTAACCCTAATTCTTTTTAATGCTTTAAAGACTAGTATTTTTTATTCAGTAAACCTAGTTTACATTTTCCCATAAATAAACTAACTGAGTAACTATTTAATCTATATTACTGTTTTACTAAGTTAAACCTAGTTTAAATATTCTATTGTCCCTATATTATTTATTTAGGATTACATACTGGATTTATAGTATGTAACTTTGTTAGTTTTGCTGTATAAACTATTACACATACTAGTGTGTATTACTTATACTGGTTCTTCTATCTTTATTTAGTTTATTTAAATACTTCAAGTAAATAATACTTACAGCTAAAGTTCTATAAGTAATTTTACACAAAATCATGTAGATAGTAATCATTTGCATCTGCATTCATATTTTATTGAATCTGTTTATTTTGAAAATAAATAAACCTACTGTACTAGAATGCTGCCTTGCAAAAGGCATGGAAAAATACAGTTTAGGTAATTTTTCCTATCTATCAATTTACTCATAAACTTCTTTACTGATTTACCCTAATCTAGTTAATTACTAATTTTCATAGCATATATAATTCTAGCTTGCCTAGCATTTAATTTAGGTTGATCCAACATATATTTTAACCCTTTATTATCTATCATTAATTCAAACTTCCTTCCGATTAAATGATGATGCCACATTTTTAAGGCATGTATGCCAGTAGCCAATTCTAAGTCATAGGTTGCATAATTTTTCTCATGAATCTTTAGCTTCCTAGACTCATAAGCAATGACGTGTCCTTCCTGAGTTAAAACCCAACCTAAACCGTCATTGCATGCGTCAATACATACTATAAAATCTTTATTAGGGTCAGCAATTCTTAAGATCGGTGCGGTAGTTAATAATGTTTTTAATTTTTTTAAAACTGTCTTCACACTTTTGACTTCACTCGAATTTCTTCCCTTTCTTCTGTAAAGAAGTTATGGGATTTGCAATTCTTGAAAACCCTTCGATAAATATTCAATAATAGCCACTAATTCCCATGAATGATCGTACATCAATTACGCTTTTGGGATTGACCATTCTTCGATTGCATTTATCTTTTCGGGGTCAACGAAAATTCCTTCTTTAGTCACTACATGACCCAAATACTGAATTTTATCCTTACAGAAATCACATTTACTAAATTTTGCATAGAGTTGATGTTCTCGTAACTCTTGTAAAACAATTTTTAAATGTTCTTTATGTTATTCTTCAGACTTTGAGTAAATTAAGATGTCGTCAATGAATACGACCACAAACTTATCAAGGTATTTATGCATTACATTATTTATCAGACACATAAAAACAACTGGGGCATTAGTAAGCCCAAACGGCATAACAACAAACTTGGAATGACCATACCTGGTCCTAAAAGTTTTTTTAAAGATGTCTTCATCTTTGATTTAGACCTGATGGTAACCATATCGTAAATCAATCTTCAAGAATACCGTTGCTCCACGTAGCTGATCAAACAGATCATCTATGTGGGGTAATGGATATCTATATTTGATAGTCATGTTATTTAGTTGACGGTAATCTATACATAATCGTAGAGTTTCGTCCTTCTTCTTAACAAAAATAATAGGTGCCCCCTAGGGAGACACACTGGGTCTAATATAATTCTTATCAATGAGTTCTTCTAACTGCGACTTTAGTTCATTTAATTCCAGTATATTCATCCGGTAAGGGGATTTTGAGCTGGGCATTGCACTAGGTACCATCTCAATAGTAAGGTCTAACTTTCGCTTCGGAGGCAGTCCCGGAAATACATCTGAATACTCCCTTAAGATCGAAATATCTTCCAGTTTTAATTTATCTTTGTTATTAGTATTTTCTTCATTAATTAATGTTAAAGAAAAGGCTTTACAACCCTTCCAAACAGCTCTCTTAAGTTGCAAAGCAGAAATCTGTCTTACAACTATTTTCCTAGGGATTCCTTTTACATTTATCAGTTCTCCATCGTTACTTACGCAAGTAAATGTTTTATCAAAAGAGTTCAGGACTACCCTATGTTGTTCTAACCAATCCATACCTATTAACATATCATAAGAACCTAAAGGTAAAATGATATGCTTAACTAAGGTTTCAAACTGATCCATTTTTACAGTACAATTCTTAACAAAGCTGATCACCTTTCTTTTTGTACCAGTAGCTAGTTGGACTAACCAAGACTTTGCAAACTTTTTTACTGATAACTTACACTTTTCTACTAAATCAAGAGAAATATAGCTTAAACTAGCCCATGGATCGATTAAAATAGATATAGGTATTTGATTCAGCTTACCTTCCACTTCCACCATGGAAGTTTGGTAATCCGCTTGCCTGTTCTCCAGTGTTGCATTGATCCTGGGCATTGTCCTTGCTAGATCACCGACAGTCATCTCCTCCTATATCGTATGTATGTTGCTAATAGTCTTCTTCCGGTTGGGGCAAACTGATGCATAATGAGGACCATTACATTCCTAGCACTTTATTGGTTCCTTTCGTTCAAAATTCTTGGTATAGTTACTGTGATTATTAATAGATTTTTATTTCTTTGACCATTTGGATTCATCTGTGAATTACTTTTGTTCCCTTGAAAAATTTTCTTAGGAAAATTATGGTGTGTTATTATTCATAAAATTTTGGTTAGGTACAAAACCTTTCTTCCTCTGTTCAAAATTATTAATTCTTTTTTCCTTACAATTTGTTATACTTTCCTTTTTGCAATTCTGTTTATAACAGAAATTTGCCTTTCTCATTGCTTCTTCTAAAGTTTTTGGATTGTCATACTCAATTCTATATTTTATATGATAGGGTAAGCAACTTAAAAACCATTGTACCTTAGGCTTCTCGTCCATGATATAAGGCACATATCTGAGCAGAATTAGAAATTTACTATTTAGTTCTTCCATGTTCATTGTTCCCAGTTTTAATTCATATAATTCCTTAGCCCGCTCCCCATAGTACTATTCAAACAAAAATTTCTTAAACATACTCCAGTTAATGTTTTTCTCCCTAATGCCTTTTACTCTTTTTAGGTCCTACCACCAAATATATGTCTTTCAGTTGATTAGAGTAATTATAAATTTGAAAATATTTCTTCATCCCGGATAGCCATGATTCTGCCTCTTCTCCCTTCTTAGTTTCACCATTAAAGGTTGGTGGCTTGATTTTCTTGAATTCTCCACAGATTTCTTCGTAAGGTTTAAACTTTCTCTTTCTTGTATGATGATTATCTTCACTACTATCACTAGTATATTGATAATTCTTTTTATGTGGATCGCCATAAACCTCAGAAGATGAGCTACTTTCGATTTTAGTCTGTTTAGACTTTTTATATTTATGTTGGTAAGGCATATCTTCAGACTCTGTTCGTTTATCTTTTTCCTCATTCTGAAATCTTTCCATTAAAATTTGATTTAGCTCCTCCTGAGCTCTCAAAATTCTCTCATTTTCCTTTTTGACCATTACCATCTCTGTTCTTAGTTCCTTGAATATTTGCAATAATTTAGATGGGTTATTAGTTATTTCTTCTTGTATAGGTTCTCTTTTAGAATTACTTCGTTCAGTAAATGGGGACTCCTCATCCGCATATTCTTCCAATCCTTCCATACCCGTAGTTAACTCAGAAAAATTCTCTGTAGTGTAATTCAAAAGAAAAGTAAAATCAGTATACATGTTTTAAATCTATTGTTTTATTTATGCAAGTTGAGCCACATTCAGGCCTAGTGTCTGAACCTTGTGCTCTGATACCACATGTAATAACCCAAAAATTCATAAAAATTTAAAACTTTTCATGTAACATAAAATATTCAAGGATGACATTGCAAATTAACCAATAACTATTAGCGGTTACTCAAACAATAATATTTAACAATGATCATTATATTTCTTTAATTTTATATAAATTAATAGTTTATCTTTAAAGTACTATGTTAGGGGTGTTAACACAACAATTTGTGTTTCAGAAGGAAAGAAAGGAAACTACATCTTAATCTGATGCTAAATGTGTTATTATTTTCTTTTTTCAAGTAGGAAAGAATCTTAGATGAGATCGGGGCTTACTTAGCTTACAGCTAACGTAGTGGAATGATGCTTCTTTTACAGGTTCTAAACATGTAATCAGTGTTGTTACCAGTAAAATTTTCTAGATCAAGAATAATATTCAACTAGCATAGGATAACATGCTAGTAAAAATGTTTGTTTGCAACTGGACCCTGTAAAAGGTATTGTTGGTATTTTTAATGTTATCAAACCGTATAAAAGATTGTAATAACACTACTTGTTAAAGAAATGTGCAGTTAAGTTTACCACCATAGTACTTGATTCAAATAATCTCCCTTCTTGTATTTTCGATTAAGAAACGATTCTACTTCTGCCAATAAGAGTTTAGTGGCCTAAATAATTTCATAAACGAGAAGATATGTTACACATACTTGCATCCATTACTACATATTTGTCGTTTAGAGATTGGAATATGGTACTGTTCATATCTATTTGAGTTCTTTTTAAACTTTAAATACTCTACGTTAGGAATTCTTCTAAATCATGTATTATTACCTAGTTCTATAGTATATAAACCTTGTTTCATATGAGCTTTCGATTGCAAGGGTATATTGTAATTTCCAAATGTATTATTATACTAATCCCAACTTCAGGATTTTTATGAATAGGTATATTCATGTAACTGGTTTATTTTCCTTGATTTGTATAATATCATTATCAATAGTAGGTGATATAGGAAATCTTATAAATGCTAAGGCTATAGTTAAACTATGCACAAAACCCTATTGTAAATGAACACCTTCCAAAATACAAGATCAATGGGTATGTACTTTTATGGAAGGTTTATTTATCTCCATCGTTGTTGTCTTATTACTTGTAAACATTATTTAATATCAAGATGAACATAGATAAATTATAGTTAATCATAGGACCCTTAGTATAAATGAATACTTTTCCATAATGAAAAGACTATGGTTATGAACAAGAAATCGAAACAAGGCAACAATGATACTATAAAAAAAGATATTGTAGGGTTTGACTTTTGATCAAATGATTGTGCAGGTTAATCAAGGCTTTTCGAACTATAGCCTGAAAACCCATAATTGTAAAGATTTCAGAGGACACGTGGTTGGTGGTTGAGCTTAGGGTTCTTTTGACTTGGAGACAGAGTAAAAAGGTCTGTCTAACCCTAAAAAATCGTATTTGTTTACTCTCGTTGTGGGTGGTTGAGCTGCGAGCTCATGGCCACCGGCTTGTTGCCCCTCCTTCCTCTGTTTTCTCATCGGCCATCGTGAAAGGGTTTTGGACTGTTGTAAAGTGTAATGGAGATTGGGTTGGGTTCACCATCGTTATTTTACTCTAAGAGTTTGATTACTGTGGGTGTTCTTTAAACTTTTACATAGTGTGAAGAGAGTTGCTAAAGGAGAGAGTTGAGTTTTGGTTTGTATTGCTTGTTTCTTTTCGTGGATTCATTTCTCACCATAACGTGGTTTGGGGTTTCTCTTTGACCACTACAATGGTAAAATATTTTTGGCAAGGCTCTAAACCAGCTCATGGAGCTCATGAATGAGGCTATAGTGAGACTGCAACTTCCAAAAGCTGCGCCGTGCCTTTAGGGTAAGTTCGAAGAATTTAGCTTTTTAATTGTTCTGCATAATATAATTTTTTTATTTTAGATTGTGAGTTTATAAATCAATATACATGTTTCATTCATTTAAGTGCAGGATTCTCACGGTGACTCAAAATACTGTTATCTCCCTCAACAGAGATTTCGTGAAGGCTTTTAAACCGGTAAACCTTGGTTTCACTTGGGGTTTTCTCCTGCACAAGTTGTAAGGTGGATTTTGATGGCAATGCTGTGTGTTGTGGTTGTTGGTTCAGCTGTGGTCTTTAGTTTCTCTGTTTGTCCTTTTTAATTTCTATTTTTGAAAACCCTGGCGGTTGTTTGTAATGGGTGAACTCGGGCTCTTTCAGCCGAGACTTAAAGGAGTAATTTCAGGCCCTTTCCAGTCATGATGAACTTATAAGAGTAAAGTTTGTAACTGGATTTAAGCTGTGACTCTTACTGTTAGGCCATTGGGTTGTTAGATGCGTATTTGTTTGGGTTTTTAAAAGAAGATTTGATGGTCGTGGTTATATCAAATCTCGATTTGGTGAAGGGATTTCGTAGCCAAAAACATATGGTTTTCTTTTCAATTTTGTGTACTCTGTTAAAATTAAGAATAGTTTTGATCGGGATTTTAAGCCTTGACAGTTAATGTACAAAGGCCATAGAACTATGTCTGTTTATTTTGTTTTTAATACTAAAGGAATTTTCACAGCTTAAAGCTAAAATTTGCAGTATCTTTGTTTGGTTTAAATTTATGTATAATTTGTATATTAGCTATTTTTATTGTTATTTAGTTGTCGATTGTTAGGGTTAACTTGATCAGTAAGAAATTTTGTTTTTTATTAAAAAGTCTATGAATTGATAATCTTTGGTTAAGAATTATTTTGATAGTAGTAAAATAAATAATACTGCAATAAAATCTGGAAATAGGATTGAGAATGTTATTATTGAATAAATGTATTTCTTTTCTGTAATTTCTGGATTATACTGCTAGGTTTTGGTATTATAAATTTTGAATTTATTATGTTATGAAGAACAGATCTTTTGTAACCCTAATTCTTTTTAATGCTTTAAAGACTAGTATTTTTGTTTCAGTAAACCTAGTTTACATTTTCCCATAAATGAACTAACTAAGTAACTATTTAATCTATATTACCGATTTACTAAGTTAAACCTAGTTTAAATATTCTATTGTTCCTATATTATTTATTTATGATTACATATTGGATTTATAGTATGTAACTTTGTTAGTTTTGTTGTATAAACTATTACACATACTAGTGTGTATTAGTTATACTAGTTCTTCTATCTTTATTTAGTTTATTTAAATACTTTAAGTAAATAATACTTTTTTTAAACAAAAACAGTAAAAGGTGGTGGTATTAAACAGGCTGTGCAGAACCATGCATTACAAAAAAAGCCAAGACTAAGAGTTCTTGCTGTTCAAAAAGCATAAAACCAAAATTGGTCCAGAGGGGAGACCAAAGAACTCCACATATAGTTTTTACATATATTCAATGAACAATGGTAGTGTATACCCTAACATACTGTTGATTTAGAAGTAAACAAAAAAACATAAACAAAGAAAGTCATTAAGAAGTTAGCCTGGCGGCTTCATTAGCTATTCCACCGACTCCTCTTCCATGGGCTGAACTACAACAGGGGTTTCACGGGCATGACTGGCTTGGTTCATGCTAACCAAACTCTGAAGATCTTCCTAGATTCTATCCACTTTTCCCATCATTTCTCTGAGGTTGGATTCAATATCATCGATCCTTGAATCATGGTTGCTTATCTGATAGGAGGTATAGCTGACCACCTCACCCATATCCTTCACCTCTTGCACCAGAGCTTTGTTATCCATTATTCCTATTGCCATCATTTGATACAGGCGTTTGAGGTTTTTCTTTAGGTATGCAATCCCTGCATTCTCATTTGCCGAGTTTATATTGCCTTGCCTAGGAGAGCAAGTGTCAAGAGATAAGCAAGAGAAACTAATAACAACACCTTCCAGATTTTGAGTCTGTGAACCATAAAAATCACCAAGAGCCGAGTGAAGAATGCTAACTTCTCGCAGGAGAGAATCCCGGTCAGCTTTGCATTTACAAGAAAGGGTACCAACGGCTCCTTCCTTCCACCCAAAACACTTGCAACCAAGAATCAAACTGTTATCAACTGCAAAAACCTCACCTTCAGGAAAACTAAGCCCGAGACCCGAATTCAAATGCCGCAGAGGTCCGTCGTCGAGGGGAGAGCAATGACAAGAGAAGAAGGCAGCAAGGCCAAGCCTTTCTTTCACAAACGCCCTGCAAAAGGGAAGAGACTCCCATGGAATATCCTAGAGAAATCCCTCTTCAACACCTGAAATCACATTCAACAACATCCTCTTCAGTGAGAAAATAGAGCGAGCAAGGATCAGACCGTTGTTCCAAGGAGCTACTGAGTGATAATGGAGTCTGAGAAGCCATAGTGCAAAATAAGACAGTACATGGAGCGCGTGAGCTGCAATGACAATAACTCAGGATAGGACTGGAGTTAATATCGTCGAGGATCAAGGAGAGCTGGAGCACACGTGACGATGGCATGGGGGGCGGTGGAGCGAGCCAAATGTGCACTGGAGTCTTGATAAATGCCCCTTGCTTCGTGGTCATTGCCATGGTGAATGAACCTCCTATTCCATAGTTCATTGTGGAAACCCATTTAAATACCTCTTGCATCGTGACCATTTTAATGGTAAATGGTCCTTTTATGCCATAGTTCATTATGGAATGGGTTTAGGGGGGGAATTAACCCCATTGAGTTGTAAGTGCCCTTGTGGGACGGAAGCCCCCACGTTTTCCAATTCATCAGCGATCACATTGTTTGCTCAGAGAATATGATAGAATTCATAATGGGGTTAGAGTAGAGTGATAAATTCATCATACAAACGACGACATTTTATCGAGCCAGTGATGTATCCATTGAGCATTTTATATATGGCGTGTTTAGAATCGCCAAATATTGTGACCTTGTAGAGATTTGAGTTGACGAGCATCATCAATCCCTGCAGTAGGGCTGTCCATTCCGCCTCATTATTGGTCCTACATCCAATTCCCCATGCATAGGTTTGTTCAATTTTTCCTTCAGGATCTAAGAGGATCCCTCCCGCACCTACCACCCCTAATTTAAGTAAATAATACTTACAGCTAAAGTTTTATAAGTAATTTTACACAAAATCCCGTAGATTGTAATCATTTGCATTTGCATTCATATTTTATTGAATCTACTTATTTTGAAAATAAATAAACCTACTGTACTAGAGTACTGCCTTGCAAAAGGCGTGGAAAAATATAGTTTAAGTAATTTTTCCTATCTATCAATTTACTCAGAAACTTCTTTATTGATTTATCCTAATCTAGTTAATTACTAATTTTCATAGCATATATAATTCCCCTATTTATCCCTTAACAGAAATAAAACAATAATATACTATATTAATGAAAACTCTTAAACTTTCTAGATGCAGTGAATAGATTAAATAACCGAACTAAGCAAAATATGGAAGTATGGAAGTATAGATGAGGTGACAACAGCTTAAGGAGGTTGTTCCTCCCAACCAACACCTGGAGAAGAGATGGACTGCAATTCCGAAGGACCCCCGAGCTTGTCTCCTGGTCCTCCTGGTAGAGTACTGGGTGAGAGATGTAGTCTTAAGATCCTCTGCAACTCCACTGAGTGTTCAGCAGTAACTCAGTTCTGCTTACAACAGTATGCACTTAGCTTAGAATAGCTGCACTAGTTCAGTCCTTAGCACTTATCTCCTCAAACTTACTTTAGCTAGTCCCCTCCATCGAATTCACATGTTCACTTCATTCACTCAGAATGATCACAAATCCAGAATGAGCAGCCTTAGTTGTCTTCAATGGGAAGTTTTATTAGCATGCCTAGGTCTTTTGGGTCAGTTTTTATTTAATGAGCCACCTGCTCCCGTTCCACTTTCTTGGGGAATCATGACCACAAAAATAGGGAAGTTGCCACCTGCAACAGCTAGAAGTAGTTTGAGGATGTTGCCACATGTCAATCTGCTCTCAACCCAGTATCCTCCACCAAGTGAACAGTAAACACTCATTTAATAGCTTCCCTAAGCTGTTATCTCATCTTTTATTTATTTATTAATAAAATATTCTGCAATACATTAAATTATCCTTGACCCCACTTGGTCATTGATTACAAACTTTAACATAAAATATAACATAATGTTCCTCAAAAACATAAAACTGTTTTGCGAATTGGGGCATGTGACAGAATATTAGTGGATCTAGAAAAGATTGAGTCCATTATGAATTGGCCAACTTCAAGGAATGTGACAAATGTGAGATCCTTTAGTGGTTTTATTGGTTATTACAAAAGGTTCATAGAAGAATTCTCCAAGGTTGCACACCCCATCACTTCTTTGCAAAAGAAAGGGAATAAAATTTGAGTGGACATAAATGTGAAGAAAGCTTACAATTGTCGAAGAATATTCTTACAAGTGCTAAAATGCTGAAAGTTGCAAATCCATAAAATGATTTTGTGGTGTGTACCAATGCATGCAAACATGGAATTGGAGGAGTTATTTTGGAAAAATATCATGTGGATTTGGTATGTTATAATTCAATAAAGCTAAAATAATATGAGAAGAGTTATACCCATGATTTAGAGCTTGTTTCCATAGTGCACGCTTTGAAAATGTGGAGGCACTATTTGATGGGGAAAATTTGAGCTTAGGGAAACAATTGTGGTCTAAAATATTTATTTGAGCAACCAACACTAAAATCAAGGCAATCCAGATGGCTAGAATTTTTATGTGAATTTGGTTTTAAGATTAAATACATAAAGGGGAAGGAAATAAAGAGGTTGATGCATTCAATGGAAATGTTGTTGAATCTCTTGCTGAAGATGAGTAGTATGTGCAAATAAAAGACAAATTACAACAACAAAATTTGGAAAATAGGTTAAATGTTATCATGTGGAGAATGATGGACTTCTCACCTATAAAAATAAAATATATATTCCAAATGTGGTAGAATTGAGGAGAACTATTCTGGTTGTAATCCATAAAATGTCATATTCCGGTCACCCAGGATACCAGAAACCAATAGCTACATCCAAAAAACAATATTTTTGGTTAGGGTTGAAGAATGACATTGCTAAGTATATTTAAAAATGTATGGAATGCTAGCAAGTGAAGGTTGAACATCAACACCCATCATGTTTATTGCAGTGTTTTCAATTCCATAATGGAGATGGGAAGTGGTAACTATGGATTTTATTACTTTATTTCCAGCTACTTCAAGAAAGCATGATTTCATCATGGTTGTGGTGGATAAACTGTCTGAGACAACACAATTTATTTTAGTTAAATCTATTTACGAGGTTGATGAGATAGCAAGAGTATTCATGAGAGAAATATTCAAATTGTATGGGTTACCCAAAGCAATTGTATCTGGTTGTGATACTAAATTTACTTCTAATTTTTGGAAAAGTCTATTTGCAAAATTAGGTACAAAGCTAAATTTTAGTACTACATACCATCCACAAAAATATGGGAAAACATAAAGAGTCAATCGAGTGATTGATTACATGTTTCACATGTATGTGATGGACAAACCATCCAAGTGGGAATATTGTGATGGTCATAATGATATAATGTGATAAAAAAGTTTTGAACTTAATATTATAAATAAAAAATTTATATTAAAAAATAATTTAATTTATAAATGTGTTAATTATAAATTTTATAATTATATTGATATGATATGGGTTTAATGATTTTTTTAAATTAAAAAAATTGTAAATTGTTATTTATAAATGGAATCAAAGTTACATAATGTATATGAGTATATGTTTTTGTGATATTCAAGCAAGAGGTGGAAAGGTTTTTAAATACAGTACAACCAAATAGATTATAGTTTAATTTTTTTCATTATTATTAGTTTTAGTAAGTTTAGTCATTGAAATTTGTAAATAATCTAAATTTTGATATTTAATGATGATCTATTAAAAAAAATAAAATTTAAAATTGATCTATTTCCACAAAGTCTATAAACAAAAATTTCCTTATTCACAATTGAACTTATTAAAATCTTAAAGAGCTTACAAAGCAATAGCCATCTTTTTTTTATTTTTTCCACAAAAAAAAAAAATCATAATTTTATATACAAACCTACAAAATTACATTCTTCAGATGGCGCAATATCACATAGTAATAATTGCCCATACTCTCAAAATAGATTGTCATAACTGATCAAAACTATATTTAGTTGATCTCCATTACATTTTGATATTCAAATATATCATCACCATGTATCAAACATGTATCTAACATATACAAAACCTCCTATCACTTTCATAGTCTTTAAAGTCTCATATAGAAACATTCACACTCATTATAAATCAAAAGCATTAAGTTTATACAAAAATAACAACCTTCATATCCTTGCCAGATCAAAACATAATATCCTTCAAGCCAAAACAACCTTCACAAAAAAAACCACCTTCAACTTGCTTCAAAAACTGCCCTCGTGACATTTTAAAAAAATATGATATGTATCAATTCTATCATTCCCATGAAACTCAGAAATATGCCAATATCCATTCTGAACTTTTGCTCCGGCATTGGCTAATTCATCAGCTTTAGTATTTCTTTCTCAATAGATATGCTTGAAATCTGCATGCTCAAGCATATCAGATAATCTAATGACTTTATGAAGAACCTGAGTAAGCTAAAGATTGTGAACTGTGAATTTGCCTGTTACCCAGTTAATAACCAACAAGGAATCACCAAAAACAAGGATTGTCGAAATCTGATTACCCAAAGCCAGTGTAAGGAGTAATTTAAGTGCACAAATCTCGGCAAGATTGTTAGTACCTATGCCCAAACCAGCTTTAAATGTAAAGTAATGATCATCCTTTAAATAGAGAATACCCCCAGCACCACATAAATGTGTGTCTCCAGTAGCTGAACCATCAAAATACCCCCAGGGATTTGTTTTGTCAATATTGTCCTCCATAATGTTTATGATATTGAGAACATCATTATCATGTGGATAAGAATTAAGTACCCCCAAGCAATAGGAAGATACCTACGCAGGGGTCGGAGAGTGATTAACAAAACAGCTTTGGTTCCTAGCCTTCCAGATAAACCAAGATGCAATAACAGGTAATAATATGATATATTTTACCTTATCATTTAAGCACCAGTTCTTCAAACAGGATAAAATCGAATCACCAATCCACAAATTTTTAATATTTACTTTAGACTCTATCTCCTCCCAAACAGCCTTAGTAAATGAACACTCTACCCCAAGATGGTAGTTAGATTCAACAACCAACTTGCATAAGTAACATCTGCCAGGTCCCTCCCATCCCTTTCTACAAAGAACATCCCAGGTAAGTGCTTTACCTGAAAATAAAAACTAGCAAAAGATTTTGGACTTAAGGGGGCACTTAAGCTTCCAAATCAATTTCAACCACAAAGAAATTTCCACCTCATTCTTCTCCAGAATCAGCTGCAAATAACCAACTTTATGAGAATACTTACCATATTTTGATTAGTTCCATACCAACTCATCGTCCACATTAGTTAATCTGATATGGCTGATTTTTAAGATAGACAAGTACCCATTCCAACATAATATATCATGATCGTCCACTAAACCAAGAAAATTTGAACTAAGCTAGCCCTGTTCCATCAGATAAGTCACTCCTGGAGATCCAATATCTTTTAGAAAATATATACCTGCAGAATGTAATTTATCAATCAAATGAGGAGGCAACAAATATCTTCATTTGCATCCAACCCATGGATCCATACCAATGCGAACACTAGCTCCATTCCCTACCTTCCAAACAAGGAAATCACCAATAAGATCAAAGGACCAAAGCATAGATTTCCAACATATAGATATACCTATTTTCTTCTTTTCATTGACTCTGATCCAGTGTAGTAAAGATAGAGGCCTAATATATTTCTGTATAGCAATCTTAACCCATAGTCCTGGTCCATGAACAATATTTCTAGACACTCTTTGCAGCGAGTGCCTTAGCAAATAAAGTAGGTACTTTCAGCCCCCAGCCCCCCAAAAATTTTGGGTTTCCCAAAACCTTCCATGAAATCCATGGTAATCCAGTAGATGATTCATAATTACCAGACCATAAAAATTTGAAGCATATCTTCCTAACCTTCTCTATGATACCCACATGAATCCAAAAGTGTATCCAGTAAACCCGTAAAGCCTCAAGAACATATTTTACCAATGTAAGCTTACCACCCTTGGACAGCCACATGAAACTCCAATTCTTTCTTCTTTTTTCAGCTTTTGCAATCAACCAGTCCCAATCTCAAGGTTTGAGATAAAAGCCAAGATGCTTCATACCACTTTCAATTTTAACAACAGAAAAATGTAAAAATGTTCTGTAAAGAGATCAACTCTGTTTCATCCAAACCAGAATAATAAAAGGAGGATTTATCCTTATTTATCACCATCCCGAAAGCTTTACAGAAATCCATCAAAATCATTAGAAATATGCTTCTTTTAAACATACTCAAAATATTTTAAACATACAAAGATTTGTACCTCACTTAACACTTGAAAAAATGATAAAACTGCCTCTGATTGTAAGCTCTTCCTAAAATCATACAAATATAACTGTAAGCTATTCCTAAAATCATAAATATAAATAAGCAAATAAAACTTTCCAAATTTTACTGCTAAGAAAAGGGAACCTTTCCAACTCCTATTTCTAAAGTTGGATATGTGAACCGGATATTAAATTGTATTTTCACTAAAACTTCAAAGAAAAGTTATCAATTAACACTTGAAATAATGATAAAACTGCCTCTGATGGTAAGCTCTTCCTAAAATCATACCCAAAAAAATAACTGTAAGCTCTTCCTAAAATCATAAATATAGAGAAAAAATTACTCAAGTGCTTTGTTACAGTAAAGAAGCAAAAACATAGCCTTTCAATTTGGGACTTCTTCTCAGGACAGCATACTTTGGCCTGCCGACCAACAAAACTGACCATAAAAAAACACTTGAAAGTGAGGTCCCAA
>LPNX010698366.1:291854-331763 GCA_001517045.1 Pseudotsuga menziesii
GCACAACTCCAAATGCAAACACATCAAGCTTTGGGGACACAAATCCATCGGCAAGGTATTCCGGAGCCATGTATCCTTGTGTGCCCATGATGTGCTTTGTAAGAGCATTAACACCAGATTTAGCCATGCCAAAATTTGCAATTTTAGCCCTGAACTTGCCATCCAAGAGAATATTGCTACTCTTGATATCCTTGTGCACAACACTAGGAGTTGTATGCTCATGAATATATTGCAGCCCATTAGCGACATCCAGAACAACTTGCAATCTAGTTTTCCATGGAAGGGAGGCAGAGCTCCAACCAATGGCTGTCATGTTCTGAACAAATTCTGGATCATGAAGCCAGGTATTCAAAGAACTATTATCGATATACTCATAAACCAAGTAAGACTGGCCCTCTGAACTGACGCAAACTCCCTCTAGCTTAACCAAATTAGTGTGGTTGACCTTCTGCAATATCTTCAACTCCTCGGATATATCTCCTTTCATGAGCTTTATGGCATAATCCCTACCGTCTAGGGAACCTTTGTAAACAGAGCCCTCTATATTGCACACAGGGCAGAAATTTTGAGTTGCTTCCTGGAGATCTTCAATAGAATACATGAATGGGCTCTCAATGCAATCTGAAATGGTACTCATAAGCTTACTTTTAGTATTCCCTATTCTTACAGCCGAAGGCGGCCTCTGATCGTCAGAGATGCTAGTTTGTTTAATTAACCATCCCTTCTTAATCAGCAAATAAAAGATGAACAGAGCAATACAAGCAACCGCAGCAGCCCCACCCACTGAAGCCCTATAACAACACCGTCATTTGACCCGCCTCCTGAATTAGTGTTATTTACTACTGTAGGTGGAAGTGGAGGTGGAGGTGGAGAAGCGGGTGACGGAGCAGGTTGAACAAGAACAGGTTTCTGAGAAACGGGAACCAAAAGTGTCCTATAAGGAGGTAGGGTTGAATTTATACCATTCAGAGATATCAAATTCTGCAGTTCTGCACCAAACGCCTGGCTGATATTTGATGGAGTATCTCCCGGATGCACAACATATGTTATGAGCATCTTGGTCCCATTTGTTCCCTGGGCTTCTGAAGGGCATTTGCATCTGATTGGTATGGTGGCCAAGCTCCCAATTCGAAGGTCTGTCACTATCAGGGTAGGATTTGTAGCCTCTACAGCCTGGTATGTCGTCAAATTCTCAAACTTCCGACTTGAAATCAAGTAAAATGTATCGCCCCCAAGGATTGTGTAGGTGATATTTGCCTGAGAGTAATTCCCCATGCATCCACACTTTATAGGAACGAGCAAAGACTGCCCATCGACTACAGAGAAGCGAGTAATAGACAAGTTACTGGCTTGTGCTACTTGGAACCTTTGCACGCTGAATAAATCACTGATATTTACAAGATCAAGAAAATCAGGAGCTTGGGCTCTATAAAATACATATGTGTCACACACCGATGAGGTGTTGGAGCAGGTGTAGCCTGTAACATCGGGCTGTGGAATCGTTGGTTGGGTTGTCACAGCAACAACAAGAAGAAGAAAACAGAGAAATAACAGCATCTGATGTCTGTTACCCATGTTGGAAGGGCACTGCCACATGAGCAAAATTCTGAAATTTGATGAACTGGGCAGAGGATTATGCCTTACCAGTGCTGGAAATCAGTATTGTTGTATAAACAAGAGGTTACGGGCATTGTGTAAAGACGTCCTCTGAATAGGTCAAAGTTACATGGTGTCTGCAGTTGCATGCAGAGTATTTAATGCGACACATTTTCCGAGAATAATCTCTCTATTATTCAAGACTTTGGGCAGAGAGTGTATGGAACCCATTGTCTTTCGGATCATGGACCTTTCAATCGTTTTCAACGATTTCTTCGCATGTTTTTGTTTAGAGTTTGACAACCGCAATTTGAATATCATTAGTAATATGCTTCTTTGAAAATGTGAATATCATTAGAAATATGCTTCTTTGAAAATGTGAAATATGCTTCTTTGAAAATGTGAAAACGATCATTTTATTTATGTTGGAAAATTGTGAAATATGCTTCTTTGAAAATGTGAAAACGATCATTTTATTTATGTTGGAAAATTGTGAAGATAAATATTGTGATCGTCATAATAATATAATGTGATAAAAAAGTTTTGAACGTAATATTATAACTAAAAAATTTATATTAAAAAAAAAAAATTGTGAGCAATTTGATGTATTCGTCTTTGAAAACCATCATTTTATTTATGTTTGAAAATTGTGAAGATAAATATTGTGATAAAAAAAGTTTTTAATGTGATAAAAAATAAATAAAAAATAAAAAATAATGTGATAAAAAAGTTTTTAATGTAATATTATAAATAAATAATGTAATAAATAATGTAATGTGATAAAAAAGTTTTTAATGTAATATTATAAATAAAAAAATTATATTAAAAAATAATTTAATTTATAAATGTGTTAATTTTAAATTTTATATTTATATTGATATAATATGGGTTTAATGAATTTTTTTAAATTAAAAAAATTGTAAATTGTTATTTATAAATGGAATCAAAGTTACATAATGTATATGAGTATATTCTTTTGTGATATTCAACCAAGAGGTGGAAAGGTTTTTAAATATAGTACAACCAAATAGATTATAGTTTAATTTTTTTCATTATTATTAGTTTTAGTAAGTTTAGTCATTGAAATTTGTAAATAATCTATATTTTAATATTTAATGATGATCTATTAAAAAAACTAAAATTTAAAATTGATCTATTTCCACTAAGTCTATAAACAAAAATTTCTTTATTCACAATTGAACTTATTAAAATCTTAAAGAGCTTACAAAGCAATAACCATCTCTTTTTTTTTCCACAGAAAAAAATCATAATTGAATATACAAACCTACAAAATTACATTCTTCAGATGGCCCAATATCACATAGTAATAATTGCCCATACTCTCAAAATAGATTGTCATAACTGATCAAACATATGATCAAAACTATATTTAGTTGATCTCCATTACATTTTGATATTCAAATATATCATCACCATGTATCTAACATATACAAAAACCTCCTATCACTTTCATAGTCTTTGAAAGTCTCATACAGAAACATTCACACTCATTGTAAATCAAAAGCATTAAGTTTATAAAAAAAAATAGCCTTCATATCCTTGCGAGATCAAAACATAATATCCTTCAAGCCAAAACAACCTTCATGAAAAAAACCACCTTCAACCTGCTTCAAAAACTGCCCTCGTGACATTTTCAAAAAATCTGATATGTATCAATTCTATCATTCCCATGAAACTCAGAAATATGCCAATATCCATTCTGAACTTTTGCTTCGACATTGGCTAATTCATTAGTTGTATTTCTTTCTCGATAGATATGCTTGAAATCTACATGCTCAAGCATATCAGATAATATGATGACTTTATGAAGAACCTGAGTAAGCTGAAGATTGTGAATTCTGAATTTGCCTATTACCCAGTTAATAACCAACAAGGAATCACCAAAAACAAGGATTGTCGAAATCTGATTACCCAAAGCCAGTGTAAGGAGTAATTTAAGTGCACAAATCTCAGCAAGATTGTTAGTACCTATGCCCAAACCAGCTTTAAATGTAAAGTAATGATCATCCTTTAAATAGAGAATACCCCCAGCACCACATAAATGTGGGTCTCCAGCAGTCGAACCATCAAAATACCCCCAGGGATTTGTTTTGTCAATATTCTCCTCCATAATGTTTATGATATTCAGAATATCATTATCATGTGGCTAAGAATTAAGTACCCCCAAGAAATAGGAAGATACCTACGCAGGGGTCGGAGAGTGATGTGCAGGAGTCGGAGAGTGATCAGCAAAATAGATTTGGTTCCTAGCCTTCCAGATAAACCAAGATGCAATAACAGGTAATGATATGATATGTTTTACCTTATCATTTAAGCACCAGTTCTTCAAACAGGATAAAATCGAATCACCAATCCACAAACTTTTAATATTTACCTTAGACTCTATCTCCTCCCAAACAACCTTAGTAAATGAACACTCTACCCCAAGATGGTAGTTAGATTCAACAACCAACTTGCATAAGTAACATCTGCCAGGTCCCTCCCATCCCTTTCTACAAAGAACATCCCAGGTAAGTGCTTTACCTGAAAATAAAAACCAACAAAAGATTTTGGACTTAAGGGGGCACTTAAGCTTCCAAATCAATTTCAACCACAAAGAAATTTCCACCTCATTCTTATCCAGAATCAGTTGTAAATAACCAACTTTAGGAGAATACTTACCATATTTTGATTGGTTCCATACCAGCTCATCGTCCACATTAGTTAATTTGATATGGCTGAATTTTAAGATAGAAAAGTACCCATTCCAGCATAATATATCCTTATCATCCACTAAACCAAGAAAATCTGAACTAAGCCAGCCCTGTTCCATCAGATAAGTCACTCCTGGACATCCAATATCTTTCAGAAAAAATATACCTGCAGAATGTAATTTATCAATCAAATGAGGAGGTAACAAATATCTTCATTTGCATCCAACCCATGGATCCATACCAATGCGAAAACTAGCTCCATTCCCTACCTTCGAAACAAGGAAATCACCAATAAGATCAAAGGACCAAAGCATAGATTTCCAACATATAGATATAACTATTTTCTTCTTTTCATTGACTCTTATCCAGTCCAGTAAAGATAGAGGCCTAATATATTTCTGTATAGCAATATTAACCCATAGTCCCGATCCATGAATAATATTCTAGACACTCTTTGCAGCAAGTGCCTTAGCAAATAAAGTAGGTACTTTCAGCCCCCAGCCCCCCCAAAATTTTGGGTTTTCCAGAACCTTCCATGAAATCCATGGTAATCCAATAGATGATTCATAATTACTAGACCATAAAAATTTGAAGCATATCTTCCTAACCTTCTCTATGATACCCACAGGAATCCAAAATTGCATCTAGTAAACCGGTAAAGCCTCAAGAACATATTTTACCAATGTAAGCTTACCACCCTTTGACAGCCACCTGAAACTCCAATTCTTTTTTCTTTTTTCAGCTTTTGCAATCAACCAGTCCCAATCTTTCAATAAATATCTGCAAGGGTTGAGATAAAAGGCAAGATACTTCATAACACCTTCAATTTTAACAACAGAAAATGTAAAAATGTTCTGTAAAGAGATCAACTTTGTTTCATCCAAACCAGAATAATAAAAGGAGGATTTGTCCTCATTTATCACCATCCCGAAAGATTTACAAAAATCCATCAAAATCTCATACAAAGTAGATAAAGACTGAGCAGATCCATTAGTAATCATTACAATATCATCCACAAATACATGGGTTAAAGTAATATTATTTCCAAATGAAATACCACGATGAGCCCCACAATCCTTAGCAGAAATAAGAGCCCTACCCAAACCTTCAACGACAATAAGGAAAAGTAGGGGGGAAAGAGGACAGCCCTGTCTGAGTCCCCTCCCAGGCCTAGAAAAGGTTGATGCTACTCCATTTATCAAAACAGAAAAAGATATAGAGGATAGACTACTCATAACCTAGTTGATAAAAGATACAACAAAACTCATATTGGATAAGATAACCCACAAGAAGGTCCAACTGACCCAATCATAGGATTTTGACAAGTCTATTTTCAAGACCACATATTTCAAACCTTTACAATGAATAGTATGCATTCCTTCCTGAATAGCACCCACAACATCATGTATCTGTCTTCCAGGCAGGAAACCGAACTGTTCACCAAAGATATATCTACCCAAAACACTTTTTATTCTTGTAGATATAATCTTTCCAATGATCTTATAACTGCAATTACACAGAGAAATAGGCTAAAAACCTTCAATGGACATAGGGAATCAGATTTAGGAATCAAAGATATGAAAGTCGAATTAAAGACAGCAGGAATTTTTCCATTCTTTCGGGAGTCCTCAATAACCCCAATAATTCCATTCCCGTTACATAAAAAAGAACCCTATAGACCTCTACAGGAATCCCATCTGGCCCCGGACTCTTATCATTCTTACTCATAGCTAGAACAAATTGAATCTCCTTCAATGTAATAGGATGCAAAGATCATTATCATCCTCATCGGAAATAAAGGATGGGAAGTTATCAGCAATTTTCATAAGTTCAGGAAGGTGAAGATTCTTATCATCTTGAAACAATGTCTCAAAATGCTGTACTCCATCCCCAGCAATAGCTTCAAACCCCTACACAATATTTCCTCCATCATCCCTAATCTTCCAGATAGAGTTAATATTCTTTCGATGGTTGGAAAATTTGTGAAAGAAAGGGGTATTATCATCCCCACATAAAAGCCAAGTAGCCCTACTTTTTTGTCTGGCCTCATGTTCACGATCCAAAAGAATATTTCTCTTTAGAGATTCCAACTCAATCAAAGATGCCTTATCCTCATCAAAAGAAAACCTGAAACCAACCTTATTAAAGGACTCACCCAACAGTAATTCAATGTCCACTAGATCTTTAAATCCAACTCCTTTTTCTTAACAGACCAAGCAATGGAAACATCCTTAATACGCTTAAGATTAGCAGCAAATTGAATAGCAGGGGGCTCAACCGGATTATTAGTACACACAACCCAGGAATCTTTCAATAATGTAACCAGATCTTCATTCATAAGCCAATGAGCATTAAACTTGAAATGACTCCTCACCTTTAAACCCTTATTCAAAACCTGAAGAAAAATAGGATTATGATCATAATCTCCTCCACATCCCACCCATTGGCGAAAAAGGAAATCATGATCTAAAAGAGCAGCCGAGACTAACAATCTATCCAGTCTCTTAAAGATACTATCATCCCCCACTCTTCTGTTTGACCATGTAGGGAGCATGACAGATGGATCAATATCAACAAGGCCAAAGTTCTCCATAGCTTTAGTGAAAAAATCTGATAAGCAGTCCATTCTTGCCCTGACACCCCAAATCTTAGATTAACCCAAGGAATAATTCAAGTCCCTTCCAAGAATTAACCTATCACACTTAAGGCAGTCCAAATCCAAAAGGTTATTCCAAAACCTTTCCCGATCAGCATAAGGCCCATAGATATTGACAAAGCACAAATCCATATTAAGTTCAATAGAAAACAGAGACACACACAGACCAAATCCCACTGCCCATGCATTCAATAAATGGAACATGTGATACCTCCATCCTAAAAGAAGACCTCCCGATTTGCCCCTGGCATCCATAGAAATTAAAGTCCATCCATTCAACATGGATTCCAGTTCTCCCACAAACAAAACCCCATCACCCATAGATTCTTGAAGAAATAGAACATCAACATGTTGATCTTCAACCAACTTGCAGACAGCCAGCATTTTAGGCTTACTAGCTAACCCCCGACAGTTAAGGGTTATTACAATCATAAGTATAGCCTAGTAGGGGCATACACTTCTCTAAGTTCCCCAGAGTCATCAATCTCTTTAATAACCATCCGAGAAGAAAGACCACTAGAACTAAAACATGGGAGGCCAATACCAGGGATGTCTCTAGTATCAGAATGAGAATCCCCCACAGTTTAGAACATGACCAAAGAAAATAACCAGATCCAGAAACAATATTTTCCTTAATACGAGATACAAACCCTAGGTCCCCCAATAGAGATGCAGACTTAAAACCTTCCTCATACCTAACACCAACATAATCCTTCACATTCAAGTTCAGATCAATGGACTCATTAGCATAACTTGCTAAAGAGGAGATACAAAGAGGTTTAAGTGCCTTCAAACAGGAAGAAATGATTTCTGCCTCATCTGGTGAAATATCCAAAGCCTTATCCTCAAAAGCCACCAAGCCCTCATCCAATACAGAAAGTTGTTCAGCAGGGAACAACCCAGGATTTTTAACCCGCCAATCAGGCTTAGACTTAAGGGCAGATTCAAAAGGATGATGTCTATAAAATAATAGATGACACTGAGAAATCAAATGGCCAAGGCCATGGCACCTATTACACCTAAACGGTACTCCCATGTAATCCAGAGGTTGGTTAAACTTAGAATCCCTATGTTTAATGACAATATCATATTCTAAACCTTTACGAATATCAAGAAGAACCAGGATCTTCCCTAAACAACACACACCCAAAGCTAAAAAAGACAAATCCACCTCAAAAATTCATAATTTTATATACAAACGTACAAAATTACATTCTTTAGATGGCGCAATATCACATAGTAATAATTGCCCATACTCTCAAAATAGATTGTCATGACTGGTCAAACATATGATCAAAACTAGATCTAGCTTATCTCCATTACATTTTGATATTCAAATATATCATCACCATGTCTCAAACATGTATCTAGCATATACAAAAACCTCCTATCACTTTCATAGTCTTTAAAGACTTATACAAAAACATTGACAGTCATTATAAATCAAAAGCATTAAGTTTATAAAAAAATAATAGCCTTCATATCCTTGCCAGATCAAAACATAATATCCTTCGAGTCAAAACAACCTTCAAGAAAAAAAAACACCTTCAACCTGCTTCAAAAACTGCCCTCGTGACCTTTTGAAAAAATCTGATATGTATCAATTCTATCATTCCCATGAAACTCAGAAATATGCCAATATCCATTATGAACTTTTGCTCCATCATTGGCTAATTCATCATCTTTAGTATTTATTTCTCGATAGATATGCTTGAAATCCGCATGCTCAAACATATCAGATAATCTGATGACTTCATGAAGAACCTGAGTAAGCTAAAGATTGTGAATTCTGAATTTTCCTATTACCCAGTTAATAACCAACAAGGAATCACCAAAAACCAAAATTTTCGAAATATGATTACCCAAAGCGAGTGTAAGGAGTAATTTAAGTGCACAAATCTCAGCAAGATTGTTACTACCTATGCCCAAACCAGCTTTAAATGTAAAGCAATGATCATCCTTTAAATAGAGAATACCCCCAGCACCACATAAATGTGGGTCTCCGGCAGTCGAACCATCAAAATACCCCCAGGGATTTGTTTTGTCAATATTCTCCTCAATAACGTTTATGATCTTCAGAACATCATTATCCCGTGGATAAGAATTAAGTACCCACAATCAATAGGAAGATACCTGTGCAGGAGTCAAAGAGTGATCATCAAAACAGCTTTGGTTCCTAGCCTTCTAGATAAACCAAGATGCAATAACAGGTAATGATCTGATATGTTTTACCTTATCATTTAAGCACCGGTTCTTCAAACAAGATAAAATCAAATCACCAATCCACAAATTTTTAATATTTACCTTAGACTCTATCTCCTCCTAAACAGCCTTAGTAAATGAACACTCTACCCCAAGATGGTAGTTAGATTCAGCAACCAACTTGCATAAGTAACATCTGCCAGGCCCCTCCCATCCTTTTCTACAAAGAACAACCCAGGTAAGTGCTTTACCTGAAAATAAAAACCAGCAAAAGATTTTGGACTTAAGGGGGCACTTAAGCTTCCAAATCAATTTCCACTACCAAGAAATTTCCACCTTATTCTTATCCAGAATCAGTTGCAAATAACCAGCTTTAGGAGAATACTTACCATATTTTGATTGGTTTCATACTAGCTCATCGTCCACATTAGTTAATCTGATATGGATGATTTTTAAGATAGATGGGTACCCATTCCAGCATAATATATCCTGATCGTCCACTAAACCAAGAAAATCTGAACTAAGTCAGCCCTGTTCCATCAGATAAGTCACTCCTGGACATCCAATATCTTTCAGAAAATATATACCTGCAGAATGTAATTTATCAATCAAACGAGGAGGTAAAAAATATCTCCATTTGCATCCAACCTATGGATCCATACCAATGCGAACACTAGCTCCATTCCCTACCTTCCAAACAAGGAAATCACCAATAAGATCAAATGACCAAAGCATAGATTTCCAACATATATATATACCTATTTTCTTCTTTTCATTGACTCTAATCCAGTCCAGTAAAGATAGAGGCCTAATATATTTATGTATAGCAATCTTAACCCATAGTCCCGATCCATGAATAATATTCTAGACACTCTTTGCAGCAAGTGCCTTATCAAATAAAGCAGGTACTTTCAGCTCCCAGCCCCCCAAAATTTTTGGGTTTGCCAGAACCTTCCATGAAGCCCATGGTAATCTAGTAGATGATTCATAATTACCAGACCATAAAAATTTGAAGCATATCTTCCTAACCTTCTCTATGATACCCACAGGAATCCAAAAGTGCATCTAGTAAACTGGTAAAGCCTCAAGAACATATTTTACCAATGTAAGCTTACCACCCTTGGACAACCACCTCAAACTCCAATTCTTTGTTCTTTTTTCAGTTTTTGCAATCAACCAATCCCAATCTTTCAATAAGTATCTACAAGGTTTGAGATAAAAGCCAAGATACTTCATACCACTTTCAATTTTAACAACAGAAAATGTAAAAAATGTTCTGTAAAGAGATCAACTCTGTTTCATCCAAACCAAAAAAATAAAAGGAGGATTTATCCTCATTTATCACCATCCCGGAAGCTTTACAGAAATCCATCAAAATCTCATACAAAGTAGATAAAGACTGAGCATATCAATCAGTAATCATTACAATATCATCCAAAAATACATGGGTTAAGGTAATATTATTTCCAAATGAAATACCCCGATAAGCCCCACAATCCTTAGCAGAAAGAAGAGCCCTACCCAAACCTTCAACAACAATAAGGAAAAGTTGGGGGGAAAGAGGACAGCCCTGACTGAGTCCCCTCTCAGACCTAGAAAAGGTTGATGCTACTCCATTTATCGAAACATAAAAAGATACAGAGGATAGACTGCTCATAACCCAGTTGATAAAAGATACAACAAAACCCATCTTGGATAAGATAACCCGCAGTAAGGTCCAACTGACCCAATCATAGGATTCTGACAAGTCTATTTTCAGGACCACATATTTTAAACCTTTACAATGAATGGTATGCATTCCTTCCTGAAAAGCACGCACAACATCATGTATCTGTCTTCTAGGCAAGAAACCGAACTGTTCACCAAAGATATATCTACCCAAAACACATTTTATTCTCATAGATATAATCTTTCCAATGATCCTATAACTGTAATTACACAAAGAAATAGGCCGAAAACCTTCAAAGGACATAGGGGAATCAGATTTAGGAATCAAAGCAATGAAAGTCGAATTAAAGACATCAGGGATTTTTCCATTCTTTCGGGAATCCTCAATAACCCGCAATAAATCCATTCCTATTACATCAAATAGAACCCTATAGACGTCTACAAGAATCCCATCCGGACTCAGACTCTTATCATTCTTACTCATAGCTAGAACAAATTTAATCTCATTCAATGTAACAGGGTGCATAAGATCATTATCATCCTCATCAGAGATAGAGGATGGGAATTTATCAACAATTTTCATAAGTTCAAGAAGGTGAAGATTCTTATCATCCTTAAACAATGTCTCAAAATCTGTACTCCAACCCTAGCAATAGCTTCAAACCCCTCCTCAATATTTCCTCCATCATCCCTAATCTTCCAGATAGATTTAATATTCTTTCGATGGTTGGAAAATTTGTGAGAGAAAGGGGTATTATCATCCCCACATAAAAGCCAAGTAGCCTTGCTTTTCTGTCTGGCCTCATGTTCACGATCCAAAAGAATATTTCTCTTTCAGGATTCCAACTCAATCAAAGATGTCTTATCCTCATCAGAAGCAAACCTGAAACCAACCTTATTAAAGGACTCACCCAGTAGTAATTCAATGTCCACTAGATCTTTAAAATCCAACTCCTTTTTCTTAACAGACCAAGCAATGGAAACATCCCTAATACGCTTAAGATTAGCAGTAAATTGAACAACAGGGGGCTCAACCGGATTATCAGTATACACAACCCATGAATCTTTCAATAATGTAACTAGATCTTCATTTATAAGCCAATGAGCATTAAACTTGAAATGACTCCTCACCTTTAAACCCTTATTCAAAACCTGAAGAAAAAGAGGATTATGATCATAATCCCCTCCACATCCCACCAATTGGCGAAAAAGAAAATCGTGATCTAAAAGATCAGCCGAGACTAACAATCTATCCAGTCTCTTACAGATACTATCATCCCCCACTCTTCTGTTTGACCATGTAGGGAGCATGACAGATGGATCAATATCAACAAGGCCAAATTTCTCCATAGCTTTAGTGAAAAAAACTGATAAGCATTCCATTCTTGCCTTGACACCCAAAATCTTAGATTAACCCAAGGAATAATTCAAGTCCCCTCCAAGAATTAACCTATCACACTTAAGGCAATCCAAATTGTTACGGAGAAAACTTCCTATGGCTTGGGGTGTACCACAACAGATAGAGAAATTGCATAAATCAATCGCTTCCTAATAGCAAGAGAAATTAAACATCTAACACTAAAAGATATCGAAACATGCCTTATTCCAGACGATTGACGTAAATCCCCGTTGAGCTTTTTCCAATCTCGCTTGTGTTAGTAATTTTCTCTCTCAACAACAGCAAACAAGACAAGCATGCTATATAATGGTGTTAGACCTACTCTAGCATATATAATCAATAATGTATAAACAATTAAAAGCATCCATGGATTCAATATTCATTTAAATGCACATCATTGGACATGAAAAGATATTTCTATTAATATAAATCAGAGATTACATGAGTGACAACCTTTGTCGACACGTCTGCAAACCGGAGAAACTGAGTCCTCCACCTAGGCCTCCACCACCTCAATCCTCCATCTCTCGATAGCAAGCTCACAAACAAAGGAAAGCTTGGGAAGAACACAAAGTGCTCCAAGGGACAAAGGGATGCAGACTCCAATATAAGCAAGCTACGGTAACAATGGACTATAGTTTTCTTGCTCTTTAATTCCTCTCCCTTCAAGTATCCAAAGGGTTCCTTATATAGTGCTTCAATGGGGTAATGGAAGGTCAAATCCGAGCGATCTCGAGGCATATGGAAGGCCAAGAGACAAGTGACTCGGATCCACATCAAGGAAAACTCCAAAAATATTTGGCCTTTTGCACACATCCCTATGTACGCGGGCTTAAGGGTAATATCCATGTGTATACGCGGAAAATGGATTAAAAGTCATGTACAACAAATAACAGGTATTTTTAGGGATGATCTTGGAAACATCAAAGGTACAAAAATATTCCATGGGGTCCAAAGAGTCTGTAGAGGGACACAGAAGGCCATATATATGTGATCTACCATGTGTGGTAAAATCAGCTATAACAAATGCCCCCTAATGTGTGAGGTCGAAGGGGTAATACAATGGCCGAAATACATTATAAGTCCATCCCAGAAGTGGAGTGATGAAGAACCAAGTACAATACAATAATCAAACTCTGCACATGACTGCAAATACATATAGTAGTCCTGGATACATAAGAGTACAATGGCCATGAATAGGCATGATATACAAACTGTGATATGTGTGGTCATCGCCATGTACACTATACAATAGATCAGAATCTCCATGATGAAGATATACGAAGGGCCAAGATCTCCATGAAATCTAAAGATATACCATGGATCAAGATCTCCAAAATGGCTAAAGATATCTGACATACATTGGAATCAAGTCACGAGAGCTGAAATCCCATGAACATTGGCACGATCGAGGAGGTAGCATATAAGAAATGCCACCAGTCTGGAAAGTATTCTACACAAACCGCTACGAGCACATGTCCTACTATGTGAATAAAGGTGTCGAGGTCGAACATAGTAGTCCATAGTCTGATTATCGGTCATTGATGTATACCATTAACAGACGTGAGATCACCCACCGATAATGAAAATGGGAATCAAGGTACTAGAGTGCAATATAACAAGTGCGAATAAATGTGTTGAGGTCGAACACTTGAAAGAATCCATCGAAAACTATTGATGGTGAGAGAACCTACCATTGATGACTGTAAGTCTCAAGGCACTCAAATGACTCTAGACTCCTATCCCAGAATAAATGATCTGAAGTGGATGGAATGGAATCCGCTGGAAGGAGGGCATTAAGGCATCCCCTATCAACCAACACGAGGTACTCAGTAACACTGTATAATGTGGAAGGACTCGAACAAGATGTGCATGAACCAGTAATAGTACCAGGAATGGTCGACATGCAAATTCAAGACAATTGAGGAATGGCTAACTCAGGCTTCAAATTCCTTCGAACAAGAGCATAAAGGTGAATGATGACTGAATGTAGGAAACATAGACTCAATATACAAAACTGGGACATCTCTGCGATGCATGAGGCATCGACAGAGGCTCCATAGGGACTGGAAGCTTAACCAGTCGGTGGAGGTAAACTCAGGGATACGATTACAGCTCCTAAAGTCAAACTACTAACCCAACCAACAGATGTGATATTCAGTGCTCTGTTCAAAGGCGACACAACTCGACTGCTACCAAAGATAACATCTTTTCCTGTCCGGCTTTTTGGTTTTTTGATTTTTTTGGACTTTTTCAAATATTTTAAAAAGCTTGAAAAAGAATAAAAGTGCTTTATAGTTACAAATATAGGAGGAGACGAGTGTCAAAGGGCAAACAAACTAGTTCCAAGTAGTGGAACATACCTATGCTCAATGCAAGGAAACATGTGCAAGATAACGACACTCAGGGGAAAGTCCCCTCCCAGTAAAAAATGGGAAATCAAGCTACAAAAGATATATAAAATGGCTCTGCTTGGCTAGACATGAGACAAGCTCGGGTTATATGGCCGATAATCAGAGTTAGGAAAGCTGACATAAGGCTCAAAAAGGTAGGCAAAACTCATGATAATGCAATTACAACTTGACATATACAAGGGATTCTTGGGGAAAAAGGCCAGCATAAAGGTCAAGACGAGTATGAATCTCTTGCTGAAAGTCATGGTGGTACTATACAAAGGAAAAATGTCGGGATGGGCACCAAATGCAAAACATGATCTAAGTAGGTTACCCATGTATGGTAAAGCTCTACCATTCACAACATGTCACTTCTAAAAGCAGCAAGAAGGTTCCGTGACAAGATGGAATGGGTTCGTACCTAAGGTTAAAATGAAATGGTCATAAGGTCATGCAAAATGCAAACAGATGTGAAACCTAACCTATATGCCAATTTAGACATCATACCTACAATAGGCACGAACGGATCAAAGCCAGTCAAACCACACTCAAAACAGACTCCTACATCATCAAATTAGTTCAAACAGTCCAAAATGGTAAAAAACTATAGAAAGTGGCTAAAAATTTCAAATTTTTTCTATAAATAGTAAAAAATTTAAAAATGTTCATATCATTTGAAATTTTTACCCAACATAGTGTATTTGAGCTCAGAACTTCCGAAGCGAATTCCGGGAGCACCGTCCGGCGGAATCTCTCCCCGTTTGATCCATGTAAATTCTCATGCCCTCCTCTTCCTATTTCATGTAAAATTTTTGAATTTTCATGGTCTAATTAATTTTTTAAGCCATCCATAATTGTGCATTTCGGCCCACACAGAAATCAAGATTTTTTTCCACATATAGGGTCACCATACGCGGAAAAAACACCCAAACCCGCGTACATACGCGGCTGTTTTGAGAACAATCGCGTATAGGGCTGCAAACAAGGTTTTCAAAGGTAATAACTGATCAAAATTTTGTTTTTTGTGTAGGATGGTGTTAGAGTGGAGGGAAAGAGAGCATGGTGACGTGGAGGAGGCCGTGCAAGGTGATCTTATGGCCCAACAAGCATTATAAGCATGTGGTTTATACAAGTTTTGGTGTCTTGGAATCCTGAGGGCCAAACCAATACTACTCCAACTACTAGTGGATTACTGGGATCCAGAATCTCAGACATTTCAGATTGACAGATGTCACTCAGCATTGAGGTTGAGGACATATACTTTATCACTGGTTTTTCCCAACGAGGAGAGATGGTGAATCTCCAATCTCGTGGGCAAGGAGGCAGGTTGACTATTGACGAGTACATAGTTGTGTACTGCTTTCTAGAGACGGAAAAGGTTGGGAGTCAACTTTCGAAAAAATCTATCCAGATTTTGGGACTGAAGGCCATACTATTGGCATTAGGCAGGATTTGCAGGGCTAGCTTTACTCCACCAAGCCTCGTGGCCAATGATGTTCTATGCAGTGGAGTGTATGAGACCTACAGTGTATGAATGGAGCACGACGTTGTTGATCAACATGAAACAACAGCTTAGTGACTGCAAGATGGGAAGGGTGCGGAAGTTTGGATTCGGCTGCATACTGAGCACATTCTTCTTTGAGTGGGTACCAGGGCTAAGCCCTAGAGTGGACATTGTTCCACACGAATTTTTGGATCCATCCCTATGACGTTGGGAAAATGTTATGCGCAGACTGGGCAGAGGTAAGGTGGCTAACCCCTACCCAACAGACTTCTTTCCATGGTGGCGGAGACAGATCGTCACCATAAATGAATACCTCTATGTAAGGATAGACTTTCGTGGAGATCCGGATATGCCGCTACCACCAGGAGCCTCTTATGGTGACATAGGTAACGAATCCCAAACCCACTTTTTAAGTTTTTGAATTATTTAATTTTTTTGTGTTTTTTTGATATATTGACTCAAAAGACATATTTTTTGTGTGACGACACATAGTGACAATCTGTCATGTGTATGTAGATGTAGGACCACGACAGCCAGAAGGCTTCCCTCATCATCGACGGAGGGGAAGGGGAGACTATATCATGGGTGTGGATGTGGAGCGGACGCTCCAAATCATTCACATGAACTTCGTACGCTTGACACACAAGGTACCCATGGCACAAGTCGAGGACTTGCTTGAGGCCATGCAACGTCAGGTGGTTGGTTTTCCACGAGCATGGGTTCGACTCTTTCGACGGCTAGCTAGAGCCGTAGGGCTATATCATGATCAGAACCCCCCTCCTCCTCAGGATTAGAGATCTAAGTGTGTTCATTTTTGTATGACCATGTATTATATTTTGGTGGCTCAGAAGCCCCAATTTTGTATGACAATTATGTATTATGATGTCACTTTCTGGATATTAATAAAAAATCTTTTATGATGATCGATTTTATTTATATTTACATGTGTGAAAAAATGTATGTTTGTGATATGCTTATGGTCTATGAAACAAATGCTAATCTAACACATAGTTAGCATATGAGCCAGCAACTTGATTAAAAACTCTTGGAACATGAATGTATGTTATATTCTCAAATTGTCGTTCTAGCAATCTCACACATAAGAATCTTTGTAATAATGTCGGATCCCTAATACGATACAAGCCATTAAGTTGTGAAACCACTAATTGTGAATCAAGACATACCTCAAGAGAATGAACACCATGTGAAATGGCATCATGCAATAACTCAATAATGACACTATATTGAACAACATTGTTTGAAGAAGGCCATAAACATACGCCTCCTGAAGACAATACTTGATCCGTAAGAGCATAAATCACCCAAGCAGCCGAAGCTGAGTTTTGAGTGTGGCGGCTAGCACCATCAGCGAATCCTATGTAAACGGAAGACTCCATCGACATCTACCATAAGAGACAAATGCAAATCAACAAACCCGATCACCATAAGAAAACCTAACTATGCAATGGAAAAACTGTACAATAATATACAACAATCAGCCCTGGCTGAAGATCATGCATAGTATTTTTTGAGATAGAGCCCATTTCTAGGCTCCGCTAAGGCCATCCCTTCATAATCGACCATCTCATAAGCGCCTTTCTCTAAGACCCGTTTAACCACGTAAGGACCATGCCACATGGGATTAAATTTCTTTGCCCCCAAGGGTTCCTTAGCTTGATCCCACAAAAGGACCAAGTCCCCTTCATTAAGCCTCCTTGGACGGACAGACTTATCATACTAGACCTTGACACGACGCTTGTTAACCTCTAGAGCCACTAAGGCATCTCAGCACTACTCATCAAGCTGCTCTAAGTGGACTAAGCATTCTTCCAATGCAGAAGTGTCCGGTAAAAGCTCTACAACTAGCTTCAGAGAAGGGATTTTGCATTCAACCGATAAAACTGACTCCACCCCATGCACAAGCTGATATGGAGAGAAATCGATGGTAGTCTTAACTGCGGTTCTATTGGCCCACAAAGAAGGATACAACATAATATGCCAATTGGTCTTACTTTGTGTGATGGTTTGCTGGAGAATAGACTTAAGTGATTTATTCACTGCTTCAACCTGTCCATTCTCCTAAGAGTAATAAGAAGATGAATGTTCCTGCTTATACCCTAACTTGAAAGCCAACTTTTCCATCATTTTATTCTGAAAGTGCCTACCATGGTCAGTAACAAGCTCTTTCGGAATACCAAATCAGGTGATAATCTGGTTGAACACGAAATGTGTGGCTGTCTCACCGTCGGATTTAATTGTGGGCATAGCCTCTTCCCATTTTGTGAAATAATTGACAGCCACTATAATGTGATGATGCCCCCCAACCGAAGCTGGGTTGCAATCCATAAATTCAAGCCCCCACTTGGTGAAGGGACCAGCGGTGACAATAGGATGTAACGAGGCTGGATGCGAGTGCATATTGCGTGCAAACACGTGGCAAGGGTGGCACTTCTTGACTGCATTAACGCAATCTTTGAATATGGACAACCAAAAATATCCTGCTCTCAAGATGTTTTGGGCTATAGAAAGCCCAGATAAATGACCACCACACACCCCTCTATGGCAATCATTTAGCACAACCTCAGCCTCATCATGGGTTAAACAACGATGCAGAATGGAATCTACCCCACGGCGGTACAAAGTGTTATCCACTATAAGGTAGTTCTTAGCTACATGACGTAATCGTCGTTGCTCATCCCGTGAAAGGTGAGTAGGTACCTTCAACGTTTGCAAATATACGATGATATCCCCATACCATGGGTCCAAAGTAGAGATAAGGAAAATATGCTCATCGACAAACGTATCCTCATAAACTTCCTCCTCCTCCAAACTTGGAAAATCGGATATAAGTTCTGCAAAGATCAAATATTTCTTCAATTTCACCGAAATGAACTTGAGATCAAACTCTTGCAAAATGACAATCCATTTATTGTATTTCCCCCCTATCATCCTTCTAGTGAGGACAAACTGAAATGGATTGATATGAGCTACGAACAAAGTTTTGCGAAGAAGAATGTAATGCCTCAAACATTGGACCGCATGAACGGTGGCTAAGGCAAGCTTCTCCACATGGGAATAATAGATTTTTGCATCAATAAGGTTCCGGCTCAAATAATATATGACATGCTCATGGAGCTCCTCATCCTCCTGAACCAAAACTATACCAACCATCTCCATGGACGCGACCACATAAATCAAGAAATCATGGCTATAGTCAGGCAGACTAAGCACGGGGGCCATTTCTAAGGCTCGCTTAAGAGCATCAAAGGACTCCTTGGCTCGCTCATCCTAGTAAAAAGGAGTGTCCTTCTTCAAAAGACGCATAAAGCCTTTAGTCAAATTGGAAAAATTAACCACAAATCTTCGCAAGAAGTTTTCCATGCCTTGCAAACACTAAAGATGTATAATATTACACAGAGACAATTGAAGTATTGCCTCAACCTTTAAGGGATCAACTCTTATACCCTCCTTGGACACGATGAATCCTAGCAAGCGACCAACAGTCATGCAAAAGATGCACTTGTGAGGATTTAAATGAACCTAGTAATGTTGGCATCTTTCGAATACTAATCTCAAATGATATGAATGACGCACCCTCAAACGAGAGTGAGCAGCAAGATCATCCAAATACACTTCGATAATCATTTTGAGATCGTGAAAAATTAAGGTCATAGCCCGCTGAAATGTAGCTCCGACGTTTTTAAGGCCGAAATTCATATTTCGATATGCAAAAGTACCCCAAGGACAAATAAATGCGGTCTTATGTTGATCCTCAGGCTTAATCTGAATCTGATTATATCTAGAAAAACCATCCATAAAGGAAAATACCTCACTCCCGGCACACATCCAAAATATGATCAATAAATGGTGTGGGGAAATTATCCTTAGGACATGCACGATTTAAGTCACGGAAATCAGTGCATATACAGATCGCTCCCTACTTCTTATCCACCAGAATGGGATTTGAAACCCACTCCGTCAAGGGAATGAGATAGATAAAACCAGATTTCAAAAGTTTTTCTATCTCTGCCTTAAAGGCGAGTGCTTTTCTAGGATTCACAGCACGCAAACGTTGTTGAACCGGCTTCGCATCCGGATAGGTTTTGATCTCACGTTTAACAATACGAGGATCAATACTTGGCATATCCTTGTATGACCATGCAAATATGTCACAAAACTCTTTAAACAACGTGGTATACTCCTTTATCTCATCAGGGGAACAATCCACCCCAATGTAGACATTCTCAACCTTGCCAGGATCGTGAGAAATATTGATAGGAATAGTTGGTGATAAATTTGCCATGTTCCCATTAGCAATCTTACTAGGAGAGCTAAATGGAACCACGGGCCTACCAATCTTCTCACTAAGAATCTCCCTAAAGTCATCACGCTCCACACGGTCGAGCTCAGGAAGAAAATATGATCGATGATGCAACTCTTCCCAAGGTGGCTCAACCCCAGACATGGCCTCAATAATGGATTCATCCAATGGAAAAACATCGTCAAGGAAATCATGTGCGTGAGATGACTCAACTATCCATGCAGGCAGCACATATGGATCCTCCTCCTCCGTCTGCAAAGAGGAAATACTAGGCTCTGCAACTTGATCAAGATTTGCTTGATATGCTATCATCATTGTAGGCAACGACACGTCCGTTTCAATAGGTCCAACCGAAGAACTCGGTGAAGGAAGGATCCAAGGGTCCTCCATATGGGTAGTGCGGAAATACACTGAATTCAACGAGGACGAAGCCCCACAAAAACTAGACCCAATAATAAGCATGGATGCAGGACAACTAAAGATTTCCATAAGAGAAGGATACATACCCACGCCCACACTCCCGGTTGCCGACTGAGAGTGATCGATAATCGGGATAGACGCTCTCGATGATGCATTGACACATGGATTTTGGAATGACATTTGATCAATCGTAACAATCTTCCCATTAAACAGAAAGCATATCACTCGAAAGAGGGAGGAAGCTACGGCTTGCATACTATACATCCAATTTCGACTCGATAAAAGATTGTAGTCAAGGGGCGCATCAACCACCTCAACCTTGATCGAACGGTCTTCCCTCCCAATTGGAATTTTAGAGAAGGAATAATTCTGTGTGGCCGAAATGATCTACCATAGAAAGTTGTCAACATGGTAGCGGATTGAGACAACTCGGGAGAACCTAATCCCTTCCAACATGACAAAGACATCATAGAAGCAGCAGCGCCTTCATCAATAATAGTGCATTTGACGGTCTTATTAAGACACTCTACATGAATCAAAAGAGACATGTAGTAAGGCAAGCGAGGTTGTACTCCCATGGTTTCAAATTTTATAATGGAAGAAGAGCTATCGTCACTAGCCCCAAGAGCGGACAACAAATCCTTTCTCTGTAGAGGACAAGTTTGAAGCACTTCAAGCGTGGACATCGCACAAGGAGTTTGGCCCAAATCCTTGACAACTAAATAGTTCTGGGTGGCTCGGGCATTAGGATTGTGCCCTGAATGCTTTAGGACTCCCTTAGGAATGTGAGGTGGAGCTTCAGGTTTATCCATAGGTTTTTCGATAAGCAAAGGGTTCTCAGGTGGAGAGGGTTCTTTCCCAAGGTCCGGTTGTGACGAACCATAATCTTTCATACGAGTCACAACCTTAGTAGCACTCATCATGTTAATGCATCCATGACCACTATTGGATTCTGGCGGATTTTTCTTTCCACCCGATGCACAATTAGGATCAATGGTCCTCGAGTTTATATTTTGATTGTTGGGTAAAGGATTCATTAACACAGCTGGGTCTTATTCTATGAACCTTGAGGCATCTTCCATATCAGGGCACAAGTGAGTGAGGTGGTCATCCTTACACAAATTACAAGGAAACTTCACCTTACGTTTAGTTTGCTTGTCCCCCCCAACATTACAAGCATTCTTGTCATTATTATTAGCATTTTTGTTCTTATTCCCACCCTTACGGTTATTTTTCCCTTTTTTCTTATTCCTTCCAGGCTGCTAGTTTCCCTTCGGGTCCGAAGATTGCAAAGAAAGTACACTCACCGATTGGGTAGGTTGAGACAAATCCATGGCTTGCCCCGATGCGAACTGGTCAATTGACAATTGGCTCACTTGTTTCACAACCGAATCCACACGTTTGGTACTTGTAGAGCCCACAATGCCATCAACATGTGGTCAGGGCTTGACCTTGGGATCGAAACTAGATCGTGGAGCATTAGGTATAATCTCATACAAAAGTCTGGATTGAGCGTAGATCAAATCCAACTCTTGTACCCTAAATATTGCTTGTTCCTCATTTTGAACTCCGAATGTAGAAACATCCTTTGCAATGTAAGGTAACAACGATTTGAGGAACCATTCAAGGACAAATTACGGTGGTATAAAGGCTTTAATCAACCGCTTCCATCTACGCCACTCTTGAATGTGATCCGAAATGTGTGTGGCTTTATCTTGCCGGAAGGTCGACAAGAGTTCAGTACCGACGTCGTAACGTACAGGTAGCTGAAAGTGGTTGAGGAAATTCATGGCAAGGTCATCAAATAAAGCGTATGCCCCCCTCGGTAACTCTCTATACCATTTCGTCGCAGGCCCTATGAGGGTGCGTTGAAATAACCTCAAACGGATTGAATCATCGTGTAAGGAAGTGGAAGAGCACCAAAGGTGAAAAGTGGTGACATGCTCACTAGGATCTTCTCCAGCCTTATCCTCGAACTTGGGAATGTCCAAAGGAAGCTTGTTAGGGACAGCCGGCCAGGCTGGGTCATGAGATACCAAATCGTTCATCAGTCTCGACAAGTCAAGTAAGTTTAATGTCACGAGGAAAGGGAGCCTAAATTGTGCCGGCCTATGCCACACTCCCTGATAGTTTTGGTTCATGTAAGGTTGATTGCTATAAATACCATGGCCTTGGCCATAATAACCTCCTCCCATTTGACCCGTATAGGGCTACATGGAAGCATTGTGATGTGGGGTACCTTGATTATGTGGTGCTACAGAGCCATAATTGAAATATTAAGTGGGTTGTTGATACCCATACCCATAGGGTTGATAGATTTGTCCATACTGCGGTCCATAAGACTGTCCATGAGAAGCTCCATAAGGTGTTCCATGGGATGTCCCATGAGAAGGTCCATAGTTTGGGATATGGGGAGCTCCATGAGACGCTCCAGGAAGAGGGATATGACCTCCCAACACAACAGGAGGTACTTGACTCTAAGATACTACCGCGTGAGCAGTTGCATCACGAACATGACTAGTAGCAATATTCCGGCCTGAAGGATTACGTGAATTAGGGGGAGGAAGGGTCGTCAAAAATGCATTCGAAGGAGTAGGGTTCAAGGGCGAAGGAAATGTGAAGGAATGTAAGTGATGTTCCCAATGTTCACTCGTCTCGGTTCTGGTATCCGCATAGGATTACTAACACTAGTTCTAGGACGGACAAGTGAGGATGCTTCCACCGTAGGGATGCAAGGTGTAATGTGACTAGTGCTCCAAAATCTCTCCACATGGAAAGGAATAGGAGTGCCCCCAGGTGTAGTGCTAGGATCAATTTCTGACTTGACATGATGTGCCAGATCGGGTGCTATGATATCAGGCATGCCATAATGAACATGACTAGTGCTTGTGGGTTCGTAATGAGTCTCGTCACCTAGAAACCAATACCGACGACGTATGAATGAGGGATCATAACCAGATCGTGACGGTTGTTGGTGTGATGGATGATATGTGCTAGTAGGATCTTCCTCCCCAACCTCATGAGGTGGAGAGGACATCTCTAGAATCTAATCCTCATGATCTCCCATGGTGTGTGAATCAAAGTGCGAAGTAGTCTGCCCGGACTGTCTAGTTTCCTCTCCCAAAGGAGGAAGAGATGTGGAAGGCAGAAGTCTTGCTAAATGACGAGAACAGTGGTGTGCCGCACCCAAATCCACATCGCAAGCAAACAAGGGTAGGATATGTGAGCTCCCGAATGAAGCAGGTATGTCTCGCCTAGGAGAGGCTTGAGACTCCCATACACAACAAGCGGAGGTTCGTAACCAATTATAGTGGCCCTCAGCTTCAACACATATAGCGACTGTGTTTTCCGACTCCTGCCTAGCCAGGACACCTACATAATAACCTCTGCGAAGTACCCCCTGGATAACCTAGGTAAGGAAACTAAGGTCACCTCAATATAATCAATGCTCAGGTAGATAGTCGCAGGCGAGATTGACCATATGGGCAGGGTAGCAAAGCCCGAAACTCTCGAAAGAGCCCCTAGATATGAATCCAATCCTGGAAATATATTTGGTGCTACTCAGTTACGACCAAGGGTTATCCCAATCATAACCGCTCACACTGCCTCGTGCTTAACTCCCTTGTAAGAGGAGGATCCTGAGAACACTAATTATATAAAGGAATTTCACACTCTCACCTGGACAGACACATAAATGTTTTGTTTAGTGGTCCTGGAGAATTTACTCACAATGAACTATTCCAAGACCCTAAAACCTAGTCTTGTTGGTGCACCCTTTAAAAGAAAAGAGTGTAATTAATTTTATTATGCGTTGATTTTAATTGGCTTATTACTCAAATGGAAAATGGTCGTGCAACTAATGATGTTATGACGCAACAAGAAGTAAAATGCACACCTAACAATCAATGCAAATGCACTGTGTCAAATGAAGAACATGGTATGCTACTACATGAAGTGAAAAACTTTCCTTCAAATGAATATGCAATCATTCCTATATGAAAATCTAACTAATATTCTCCAAGCAAACCTAATGCAAGTACCATGCTAATGCAAAATGCAAACAATGCATAATGATGCACAAAGCAAATGTTTTTGTATTTTCGAATTAAATGAGATAAAAAAGCAAAAGTATAACTCTACAACCCTCAGACTCTGCAAGCACTGACAGACAGCCATCAAGCAAAGCACCAAGGTAAAAGAGACCTAATGCACTAATCCCAAAACAAAAAGTAGAAAATGAAATGACAAGAACATTTTCAAAAATTTAAACTAACAAGGTGTCTCTGATCAGAAACAGGGATGTATACAGACTCTAGAAGCATCCAAGAAGACTCATCAATCATCAAAACTCACCCAGTAACACTTAATCTTCCCAAAAAGGCCAAAAATTAGGGTATACACGATTGTTCTTAGTAAATCTGTGTATATATGCGACTATTCAGGGAAAACCCATGTGTACACGCGACTGTGAAAGTGAAACCCGCGTACAAGAAGAAAAGGAGATAAAAAGAAGGCAAACAGACAAGCTGAGACAAAATTTACTTCTGTAAGACACTACTGGGAAAACATGCCCCCAGACCCAACTCAGAAACAGATAAATTAGAGTAATTCAAGCACATTGACTGCCGAAAAAACCCCCAAAGGAAATGACTAGGAACCTCCCCAGCGGAGTCACCAATTTTGTTACGGAGAAAACTTCCTATGGCTTGGGGTGTACCACAACAGACATAGAAACTACATAAATCAATCCCTTCCATATATGCAAGAGAAATAAAACATCTAACACTAAAATATCTCGAAACATACCTTATTCTGGACGGTTGATGTAGATCCCCGTTGAGATTTTTCCAATCCCGCTTATGTTAGCAATTTGTTGTCTCAACAATAGCAAACAAGACAAGCATGCTATAGAACGGTGTTATACCTACTCTAGCATATATAATCAATAATGTATAAACAATTAAAAGCATCAATGGATTCAATATTCATTTAAATGCACATCATTGGACAGGAAAATCTATTTCTATTAATATAAATCGGAGATTACATGAGTGACAACCTCTGTCGGCATGTCTATGAACCGGAGAAACTGAGTCCTCCACCTAGGCCTCCACCACCTCAATCCTCCATCTCTCGATAGCAAGCTCACAAACAAAGGCAAGCTTGGGAAGAACACAAAGTGATCCAAGGGACAAAGAGATGCAGACTCCAGTATAAGCAAGCTACGACAACAATGGACTATAGTTTTCTTGCTCTTTAATTTCTCTCCCTTCAATGTATCCAAAGGGTTCCTTATATAGTGCTTCAATGGGGTAGTGGAAGGTCAAATCCGAGTGATCTCGAGGCATGTGGAAGGCTAAGAGATAAGTGACTCGGATCCACATCAAGGAAAACTCCAAAAATATTTGTCCTTTTGCACACATCCCGATGTACACGGGTTTAAGGGTAATATCTGCGTGTATACGCGGAAAAGGGATTAAAAGTCGCGTACAACAAATAATAGGTGTTTTTAGGGATGATCTTGGAAACATCAAAGGTACAAAAATAGTCCATGGGGTCCAAAGAGTCTGGACTCTGCAGAGGGACAGGGAAGGCCATATATATGTGATCTACCATGTGTGGTAAAATCAACTATAACACAAATCCAAAAGGATATTCCAAAACCTTTCTTGATCAGCATAATGCCTATAGATATTGACAAAGCACAAATCCATATCAAGTTCAATAGAAAACAGAGAAACACACAAACCAGATCCCATTGCCCATGCATTCAATAAATGGAACATGTGATACCTCCATCCTAAAAGAAGACCTCCTGATTTACCCCTGGAATCCATAGAAATAAAAGTCCATCCATTTAACATGGATTCCAATTCTCCCGCAAACAAAACCCCGTCACCCATAGATTCTTGAAGAAATAGAACATCAACACGTTGATCTTCAACCAACCTGCAGACTGCTAGCTTTTTAGGATTACTAGCTAACCCCTGACAGTTAAGGGTTATTACAATCATAAGTATACCCTAGCAGGGGCATACACTGCTCTAAGTGCCCCAGAGTCATCAATCTCTTTAATAACCATCCGAGAAGAAAGACCACTAGAACTAAAACATGGGACTCCAATACCAGGGATGTCTCTAGTATCAGAATGAGAATCCCCCACAGTCTTAGAACATGACCGAAGAAAATAACTATCCATTTTATGCATAGGATTCTTCTTATGCTTCTGTGGCCTAGAAACTGGATATGCATTCCCCCGAAACGATGGAATCTAAACATCAATAACCAGAATGGTTTCAGACACCAGACCGTGTAATTCTCCCATCAAATCATTCCCAACCCCTTCAAGAGAAATTATAGATCGACCATCATTCAAATTATTCAATCCTCCAAGATCCTCTGGAAGAAAGGATTTATCCAAAACCTCCCCCGACATCTTCTTCATCACCAGCCCACCAGCAGATACATCCAATCCTAAACCAACCCCCGCGACATAACCCAAATCAAAACCCTGCAACTCCCGTCTAGAGACAGTATTCATGAAATCCAGACCCAAACCCTTAATAGCAATGGGCATCAATGCAATCGGTGGACTATACCCTAACTACATATCCTCGCAACCAAATGAAGGCTCAAAATCAACGGTACCATCCTGCGACTCCCAACTAGATACAGATGATATGCATGCCTGACCCAGAAAGAAACATACATAAGGCCCCATAGCACCCGGAGCAGCAGCCACAACCGACAAAACCTCACAACAAGATGAAACAGGTTCGCCAACCTTAGGTTCATTCTCCCCATGAAAATTAATGTGCACCGCCCTTTGGGAGGTGTACGAGCCAAGTTCTTAACTGCTTGAAGAGACATAATACCCTAAGCTACACTACAGTGATATAAAATAGAAAATCACCACCCGTCAACACAGAACCCAAAGTTCCCGAAAAGAAGTACATTTTGTACTTAAGAAAACCTAAAAAAGCTAAGACCCTTTGATTTCTATTCAATATCACCTATGAATAGTTTTGATTTCTATTCCAAGATTCCAAAATGACATTCAACTCCTCATACTAGAAGTAGCGCAGTCATAAATATCAACTACTTTGAAAATAAAATTAACTAATAATCATCATTTCTTTAAAACATAACCCACAATAATTAAAATAATTAAAATAGACTAAATATGAATAAAACTAACTTGTGATCACCATTTCTTTGAAATACATTCTATAATAGTTAAAATGAGAACAATTTTCTTTCACTTCAAAAGAGTCAAATTATTTTAATATTAACATTTAAAATAAAGAAAAAAATTTATAAAAAAATTTTAAAATCAAAATTTATAAAAAGGAAAAATATTATAACATTTTCAAACTTTGTTTTGATCACACTTATTTATTTATATTATAACATTTTTAAACTTTGTTTTCATCACATATAACTCAATAGCCATCTCATACCAGAAGTAACCAGTCATAAATATCAACTACTTTGAAAATAAAATTAACTAATAATCATCATTTCTTTAAAACATAACCCACAATAATTAAAATAGCCTAAATATCAATTACTTTTGAATAAAGCTAACTTGTAATCACCATTTCTTTGAAATACATTCTATAATAATTAAAATTGGAACCCTTTTCTTTCACTTCAAAAAAGTCAAATTATTTTAATATTAACATTTTAAAAAAAATAAAAAAAATTATAAAATAAAATTTATAAAATAAAATTTATAAAAAAATATTAAAATCAAAATTTATAAAAAATATAAATTATAACCTTTTCTAACTTTATTTTCATCACACTTATTTATTTATGTCTAAATATAAATCTAATTCCATTAAAAGATACTTTTATTTTATTTTATTTCAACTTGTAAAAATACTTATACATATTAAAAAAAAATGAATATTTTCTAAATCATAGGAAGATAATATTATTATATTAATTGTAAATCAGACTTTAATGATATTTTATAAATCATAAAATAATGATTTTTATAAATCATAAAATAAAAATATTTTATAAATCATAACAATATATTTTTTCTTTTAAAAACCAAACACCTCGACCTTAATAATATTTTATTACTTTAGATTGTAATGAGTGATGCATGTCTTCACCCCGTTTTCCTCCACTGCCCAAGGGAGATGGAGAAAAAGGCCACATTGTTTAATAATATATTAATTAAATATATTAATAATTAATGTTATGACATTTTATGTTCAACACACGAGACATATAATTAATTAATATTACGATACCCTGTAAAAGCACCACTCCAAACATATATCTACAAAGAACAGTTAATGTCAGAGATTCTCATTATCTTTTGGTGGTCCTTAAGAGTGGGTCTTCTTGAGACAGGAATATCCGTGACTATCCATTCTGGTTTTATTTATATTTTAATATATTTTTTATTTTGGGAATTGAGGAGATTTAATTTTTACCTCCAAAGATGTAGTGTGGTGGTTATGTATTCATGCGGATGTTTTGTTCAGTAAGGTTTAAAGATCTTGACAATATGGATCTATTTTTATAAAAGTACAATGAAAAAAATATATAAACATCTTTTTACTCAAAATATTCGAAATATAAACATCTCTTTACTCAAAATATTCGTAAATCTTTACGATTTTAAAGATCTCTGCACTATATGATCTATTTTATCAAAATATTCGTAAGTCTTTACGATTTTAAAGATCTCTGCACTATGTGATCTATTTTATTAAATATATTGTAGTTTTTTAAGGGGGAAAAACTCTACAATGAAATGAGTTTATAAACATCTTTAAACATTCTTTAAAATTTTGTGTTGCATTTCAAAGCATTTCCATGCTATTCTCGAAATTGCATTTCAAAGCCTTTCTATGCTATTCTGTGTAACATTTAGTCTATTGGCATAATTTTTGGCTTGTCTTATCTCTTTATCTTTAATAGAAAGTGTATCGCCACAATAATTCTCATATATTATATATATTATATATATGGCGTTCACTCAATCGAGAAACCTATGACAGAGGGCTTGGTAGGGGATCCAACTTATTGGACTAATTATTCTCTATATATAGACGAAGAGAGATCATTGAAAAAGTCACTACCAGTCAAGACTTATATACATAAAAGAGAAGAGAGATTATTGAAAAAGTCTTTTAATAGGGTAGGGAAAGATTTAAGCATTGTGGTATAAATAATGGTGGGTACGTTATGTATGATATCTGATAGTTTTATGTAATAATGCTATCAAGGTGTATGATTAAATTTATATGTCATGTTAAGTTATGATATGTATCATTTATGAGATGGTACTATTTATTTATATATAATTTATTTTGGGATAATATAGGTGATGAGCGAATGGATGTTCAATTTGAATGGCATTGCAATCATTATTAAAAATGAAGCCAAATATTTAGTGATCTACCAAGTTTTGAAAATCATAATTAAGAAAACCGTAAATTACATAAGATTGAATGTTGATTCCTCCCTTGTTATTATTACCTTATGATTTGAAAGGGGTAATGCCACTCCTTCCTTGGAAAGATTAATCTTGAGAACAAAAGATATGGCTCCTCACTTCACTTAAGTCCACTCCTTACCCTATGATTTGAGAAGGGTAATTTTCCATTCCTTCCTTGGCAAGATTAATCTTGAGAACAAAAGATATGGCTCATCACTTCACTTAGTACACTTATTATGTTCTTTAAGCCAACAATTAAGAAGCAAATATTATGGAAAATGAAGGGTCTATCCTTTTTATCTTAAGGAATGTTGATGGAAAGGATACCATGCTGAACTAGGTTTGTGTGCCATGACATGGCTACTTAAGCAATTGTACACCTTGGTGGGTGTGTCTCCCACTCCATCCTCCTTTGTCACCCATCCCTTCTCATCCAAGATGTTGAAGTTGTAGTTAAATCCCATATACACTACCTCCTCCTTTGCGCAAGTGGCTACAAGTTTTGTCCACTCTGCTCCATCATCACTTCTTTGAGCTACAACGAAAAAATACCTTCCATATCTACTTTTTCCTACAATATGTATCGATGTCTCTAGGAGCCTAGATTCACCTCCCTTGCACATCTCTAACCATGACAAACCAAGGGCAAAGCCTCTCTTCTATGTTGGTATCGTCGTTACATGGATTGGTAGCCCATAGGTTTTTCACTCACCCTCTATCTAGCATCAACCTCCTCATTTCATGTCATGTGACCTTGGCTCTTCTCTAGTAGAGTGGATCCTCATTACTTAAGTGATAAGGTAGAGATATCACTAGAAGCACTTGGTCACCAAGTTGTGTGGATGTAACCTTTTCCCTTGCAGTATGCCATGAACTTAGCTTTGGAAGAAATGACTCAATTTTAATCATTAGTGTTTACTTATCAATAAGTTGAATGCCACAACCAAGAATGGATCCTTATTACTTAAGTGAAAAGGTAGATATAACATGAGAAGCATTTGGTCACCAACTGGAACGAGTGAATGTCATGTACATGCAACCTTTACCTTCACAGTGTAGGCCATGAACTTAGCTTTGGAAGAAAGGGATCAATATTAATCATCAGTGTTTTCTTAGCAACAAGATGAATGCTACATCCAACATCTTAAACATTGGGAGACACAGGTTCAATTCTCCGTGACTAGGATCAATGCAAAGGATAAAGAATTGGAGGAAAAATCAAATGTCTTAGAATATTTAGTAGACTACGAGTATCTATAATTGTCAAAACACATAATTCCTATATCACGCCTAATTATGATGCCTTTGTTAAAAGAAACAACCCCGAAATATTATTACATTCAATAGAATGTATAAGCAATGCCTGGGTTGGGTCCTAATTGTATGTTTGTAAATTTTAAGTATGATTTATTCATATTTATTCTTATGATAGTTCATTTTGCAATATAAATTTAATTTAAAGTTTCCAAAAATGTAATTACAAATATTACTTAGTCGAAATAATAAACTATTTATGTCTCTCCCTAACTCCAAAATCCATTTTTTTTATATTACTAACATAACATAAATTTTATCGAAACCTTGTGCGGTGAAAACCTTCCATAAAATTTGTGGGTACTCCACTACTACTGTTAGGCCATCTTCATCATTCATTTTGGGGCTCTAACTTATGTGCATATGTTTCTCCCTTCTCTATTTTTTTTATATACCTTTGGTGAAAGAGCCCTCGGTAAAAGGTGAAGCTCTGAGGTGAAAACCCTCGATGAAGCTCTGTGGTGAAAGCCTTCCATAAAAGTTTTGGGCATTCCACTCCTGCAGCTAGAGAATCTTCATCATTTATTTGGGGGCTCTGATTTAGGTGCATATGTTCCTTCCCTCTCTATTTTTTTATATTTTATAGTTGTATTTTTAGTTTTTTCTATAAACACTTTTACATCTTTACATAAATAGGAGTAATTCACTGCATTTACCAAAAATTGTTAAAGGAAGACCTAGCACAATTACCCTACAGAACCTTTATGAATTTATGAAGTCAATAGAGAAACGCAGGGAAGAAGGGGAGGCTAAACTTTATGAATATATAGAATCTAGGGAAGAAAGAGAATCTAAACTCCAAACAGAGTTAAAATCCATGCTCCATTATAAATTTACATCTTTTCAAGAAGAGATCCAAAAACAAATAGATGATAAGATAAAAATAATGGATAACAAGATAGACATAATGGAGATTAGACTACATGCAATGGGAATTCAAAAAACACCCGAACAAGGAGATACAGTAGAAGAATATTAAGTAAAAGGATAGCATTAAAGAGTTAGAAGAAAAAGTTAACCATAACGTAACCCTAAATAATATAAAAGGTAAAATAGATATCAAACCCATTAAAGAGGAAATGAATAAGCTCATAGCCGTAAACCATGAGTGTAATAAAAGAGATTTAAACCTCTCAATATTTTGTTTAAAATAGGAGGAAGAAGAGGATAAGTTAGCCATTGTCAAGACAAAACTTCACAATAGGTTACAAATTGAAACTATCGGTCTCATAGAAGCAAATAGGTTGGGAAAATTAATTGAGAATAAAGAAAGACTAATACGGTTTAAGGTTAGCTCTACTGGAAAAAAAAATAGAACATACTCAATAAGAGATCAAGTTTAAAAGGCTTGGGGATATTTATAAATGAATACCTCATTCCAGAGGAACAGGCCGAATTAAGAAAGGAGGTCCAAAAGGTAAAAGAAGATAGGAAGGAGGGGAAATGGGAGTTAATCAGAAACATGAAAGTTGTTGTTAGAGATAGAAACCAAAAGGATAGTAATAAATAACAATTTGACACACTCTAGATCTTCTCTTGGATTTTTCAAGGTTTTCCATGGAGAAAAGGCCTTAAGTTAAGTTTGATCCCGAGCGAAGCTGATATTATATTATTGGTCGAAACTTGGGAACACGAGGAATCCAAGGTCCCTGATATAGATAGATATGTCATATGGCCAATATGGAATAATTGTTCATGCCGTAGAGGAATTGAGGGTGTAGCATGTTACATTAGGAAGAATATATCCCCTCATGTTAGGATTTATAAGAAAGACCCTTACAACCAGTTTATTTGGTTAGAGATCACAAACATTAATGATGAAAAAACCTACATACTCATCTGTTACTTTTCCCCTGTTAATTCCAACTTCTATTAAAAAACCATTTTATATAAAAATTGTCCTTGTAATGGTTTAGAACATGATATTTCTAGTTTAAGGAAGGAATAGAATATCCTTTTGATGGGTGACTTGAATTCTCGAACTTCTAATAACCAAGGTATTATTTTAAGCAATTATTCCAACCTTAATCCTCTTTGGTTAGACAAAGACCTTAAGGTAGCTAATAGGTACAAAAGAAGTTTTGAAGGTCTAGGTGAAAATTTATTCGGTTTTGAGCATGTCAAATCTTGTAGTGCTCAATATCTTATCATTTGCAATGGTCTCACAAAATGGCCAAACTCTAGCCGGATGACTTATATCCATGGGATTGGAAGTAGTGTGGTAGATTATGTTATATTTGATATCCCTCTATACAATAAATTAATAGATTTCAACATATTCAATTACCATGAGCCTAACTTTGATCATATACCTTTAATTATAACTCTCAATATTTCCATGCATAGCGACCCCAAGGAGGAAAACTATCATTGCTAAAAACATCTAATCTTCGATAAAAATAAAGCTGACATTTTTCTACATGATCTAAAAAAGGAATTGTTTCCTTTATCTAGTATGGAGAATATGTAAAATCTCTACCATAATTTTGCTACAACCCTCTCATTGTCGATTAACAAGTTCTCTAATGAAGTATCAATTAAAACAAGCAATAGTAGAACCAACCCTTGGTATGATCAAGAGTGTAAAAATGAGAGAAAATAAATTAAGCAAGCTACTACAAATCCGATAAAAATGGACAAGATAAATCACTACAAAGCCTTAATTAAAAGAAAAAAATATTATCTAAGTAAAAGGAAGGAAAATATCCTACACCTCTCCAAGGTGGATCCTAAGAAATTTTAGAGGCAAATTCTAACTCGCATAAGAAAAGAAGACAATAAAATTGCTTTAAAATATTGGAATTTCTATCTTAAAAAGCTTTATGAGTCCCTAGATATTAGAGATAACATTCAAACCCTTCTTACAACGGAAGAATTTTTCTCATTAGAAGACATAGATTTAAGGGTTAAGTGCTTAGAAAATGGAAAGCCAAAGACATTGAAGGATACCAAGCGAAAATCTTAAGAATTGGAGGGCATGTCCTCATCCTACACATCCACAAACTCTTTAATCTAGCAATCAAGCAAGGGTTTCCTACACCCTAGACTCAAAGCCTCATTATTCCTATTTTCAAAAATGGTGATAAAAATGACCCCTCTAATTATTAGACTATTATTATTATCTCTCTCTTAGCTAATTTATATGGTATTATCTTAGAAAAGAAGATCAATGAATGGCTAGAAATGGAAGGTAAGTGGGTTAAAGGCCAAACAGGTTTTAGAAGGCATCATTCAACCATGGACCACCTCGTTACACTTACGATCATTGCAGATGAATGTCATAATAATAAGTTTGACCTATTTTGTTTCTTTATGGATTTTAGAAAAGCTTTAGAAACAGTTCCTTGAAATAACCTGTGGAATAGGCTAGAGGAGCTTAAGGTTCCTTTTGAGTTGAGAGATTTTGCGATAAGGTTATACGAAAAGGTCATTTTCAAGTTTAATACTAATGAGGGGTGGAAAACATATATAAATTGTATTATTGGAGTTAAACAAGGCTTCCCCCTCTCCCCTACCCTTTTTGGCATTTACATTAATAAGCTAGAAAGGTGTTTAGAAGAAGCAGGTTGCGCCAGTACAATCTTAGCTGGGATAGTTATCATCCTCATACTTTATGCTGATGATATTGTTCTTATGGAAAGGCATCCTTCTGATCTCGATAAGCAATTAAAATTATTAAAGCGTTTTTCTCTAACATGGGTATGACTGATAACACCGACAAGACAAAAATCATGATTATAAAATCTAAGAAACACACCTATGCAAATTTTATTTATGATTATAGAAATCTAGAGGAAGTGACTTCTTACAAGTATCTCGGAATTGATGTTCATCACAAGCTCAATTGGAACTATGGCATCGAGAAAACAATTAATGGAGGGCAGAAAGTTTATTTTGGTCTTAAAAATAACTGTAAATAAACCAATCTGGTCATGTGGAATAAAAAGAAGTTACTCTTTGAAACTCTTGTCATCCTTGTTATCTTATATGGTTGTGAAGTATGGGGGTGCAACATTTCTATAAAATCTTGGAGAAAGATTGAGCAAACCCAGAAGTGGTTTATAACTTATAACCTCAAAATTAAAAGAAATACACCTTATCCTATTATCCTCATAGAAGTGGGTCTTTCCCCCATCGAGAGTAAGGCCATGACTAGGTACCTAATGTACAAGCATAAGATACATAACATGGGAAACACGAGACTTCCTAAAATTGCTTTAAACTCAAGTCAAAACCAACTATGCCTCAAGCGGTGTTGGTGTAAAGATACCATGGCTTGGTTAAACCATTGGGACATCAATAAAAATGATTTTTTGCAGAACATTGATAATGTCAAAAATATTATTACTTCTAAGTTTAAAGAGAAATTGTGGCATGAGGAAAATTTAGCGCTTAAGAGAAAATTAAGATATTGTAAGGAGGCCATTAATCTTAATTTGGAAGATCAAAAGTATCTCTCCGTAGTAACTCGCTCATTGAAGAAAATTAAGATAACTAAGATTAGAACGAACTCTCATGAACTCCATAGCGAAATAGGGCGGTGTTCTATTCCTAAAACTCCATGGGTGGAAAGGGTTTTCCATATGTGTGAGTGTATGAGCATTGAGGATGAAAATTACATTCTCTTATAGTGCCCTACTTATGCCCACATTAGGTCTGAGTTTCATAGTATTTGTTACAATACAAGCCTTTATAACCTCATAACTTGCCAAAACTATAGTGAGCATTGACAACTTCTTGGCAAGCTTTTTGAGCATAGGAACAAGATTTTAAAGTAAACCAAGTATTATCCTTCGTAAAGTTCGATAAACCAAAATTGGTCTTAGTAGACGTTAATCATCATCATCATCATCATTATGAATCTAATAAACATGAGATCAAATCCCATTGAATCTTTAAAAATCTTACCAAAATATTTAGAATATCTCATAATAATAAAATTATATTTCTCTCTTTAATAAATAAATATATATATAATTTTTTCAATCCAAGAAAAGGTGTAACTTTCACCCATTTAAAGGTTATATTATTATAGTAAAAAAAATTATATGTTATATATATTTTTATAATTTTATTTAATATTTTAAATTTATTAATTCATAAATTTAATTTAACCTAATTTAAATATTAATGTTTATTAAAAATTATAATTAGCTTATAATTTTATTTAATATTTAATATTTTATTAATTCATAAATTTAATTTAATCTAATTTAAATATTAATGTTTATTAAAATTTATAATTAACTTATAAAATTGCAAAGGATACCTATGTAAATATGATAAAAGAAAGGGTGATAGGGAGAAATGAAGTTGGTTACCCTTGTTGTTATGAAAAAAAAATTAACGTTAAGATTGTAAAGAAATGTGTTATAAATATAATGTCTAAATATTAATTAAAATTAAATAAAAAACAATTTAATATATATTAATTTTAAAAAATGATCACTAATAATAATAAAACACATAAAAATATTAGCATATTTTTTAAATTAATATTATAGTATTTTAATAATGCATGATTATTGTTTTGATTCATTTTTAAAGTTGTGTGATATACTTTAATAGATACATAATGAGTTTCAATCCAGCGAATGTGTGGATCGGCAAACACAAGTTTCAAGGTACCAAGTGTCAGTTTAGTTTACAGGTTGGTGGTGCATGCATGTTATCCGAACAATTTGAACATTACACATTCTAAGTCTTATTTCCTATTTGAATATTACACAATCTAAGTCTTATTTCCTATGTGAGGGAGGAAGATGTTGAAGGACGGTAGCACCTACACTCAGGACGCAGTTCTATGTGTGGAAAAGGTGGCCATTATGGCACCTCTCATCGATGCCAATCGTGGTGAAAGGTGGCGAAGGGCTTCAAAAATGAAAAATCATATCCCGGATTTTTGTTTAGCACATTTGTTGAGAAAGTCAACAATTCGCAACCTAAGAGTGCTTCGCCTTACTCGTAGGAAAAGGAAGCACTGTGGTGTGAGGGAGATGAAGGAGAAAGTGGCAAAAAAGAAGATGAGGAAGGTGAAGGGAAAGAAGGTAGCTAGAGAGCCAGGACCCTCCCCTCTAAAGAATGGTCAAAGGTTATGGAAGATGCTTGTTTTTACTATAAGTATACTACGTTGTCGATTAAGAAGAAAATTGGGAAAGTTGAAAAGATAATTCAAGCTGGAAGCTCCACATATGTAGAAGAAAAGGAATTTGAGGTACTGGTAGAATGGATAACAGACCCTAGCGAAACTAGATTGAGGATGACTCTATATCATAGGGACCTTCATCTGTATTGGACTACCGAATCGTTGTTGGGAATTTCAATGACGAAAAGGTATAAACAAATTGTAGGCTTGAAGGAGGACTTGGTCGCTCTTAAGCGCATGCGTCTAGAGCTTAGGTTTGTGGACTCCAAATTGGATATTATTGTGAGGCGATTGGGGATTGAGCTGGAAACTATGAACCCCCAGCCGACAATGGTCCAAAATCGCCCATATCATCGAGAAAGAATATAAAGACACCCCAGTGACCCCCCAAACTGATCATTGATGAACCGGTCCATTTCCATATTATGGTTTTTGATAATGTGCTATTATGGTGGTTATAGAACAATAGTCTACAATAGCATTTTATGCAATGTAGTCAGCACTACCTTAATATATTTTTTTACAGTAATTTTTAAACACTTTCAACTACATTAATCTATGGATATATGAATATGTTTATTGAAATTTTTGTTATTAAAACTTACTTCACCCATGGACGAGCATGTTTTCCTCTATATACTCTATTACCAAATTACTAATATGAACATGTTCCTTACTTAACTTTTAAGGTTGTGCGTAGTACTATATTTCGTTTTCCAACAATGTATTTCCTTGTCTACTAATCGATATGCCACCCACGAAAAATACCAACACATGCATGAATTGAACCTGGGTGGGGAGGGTAACAATTATTCCTCCCAACCACCCAAGGTATATCCAATGGACTCCTAATTACCTTACACCAATTTAGCTATTATATGTTAGAATGAATGACATTGTTTCTCAATTTCAAAATCATAAACACAATTTAACTATAAATTAATATATTAAATAATTTAATATGTCATATAAATATTAAATTATTTATAAATTAGTATATTAAATATTTTAATATATTATATAAAATATATTAATAATTATGTAAATGTTGAAAAAACTAAATACAAAATTTTAACCCAAAAAAATTATAATTTTTTAAGAATTAAAATGATTTAAATATGACAAAATTATATTTTATCAATTCAATTATATATTAATTATGGTATTTAGATTTTGGTTATGCTAGCCCAAATCAATAAAATTAACTTAAGTGTAACAAGTGTATAGTAGGGATTCATTTCATAGGTATTTGATTATTCTTAAATAAATCTTGATTAAGATTTAAATAAGCTTCTGTTAAAGGGTTATTTAACAATTTGGTTTTTTGCATATCAACTTTTTTTTATTATTAAATAATATTTGTTTTGTGCTTATATTAACTCTAACAATGTGGAATTATATAGTGGAATAATGGAAATAAAGTAAAATTATATATTTTAGCCTTTGTTTAATAGCTAGTTATTTTCACAAAATTAAATGGTTGGTTGTGCTTATGGACATTCACTGGCCACTTTACTTGTGGTTGTGCTAGTATAGTTTTATTTGGAGTAGTCTATTTATCTTATGTCGTCAGAATTTTTCTGTTTGTAAAATCCAAATTTGAAAGTGCTTAAATTGTGTTTTTGAATGCATAAATAAATTTAGCACCTTCAAATACTTTTATGACACTCATATATGACTCTAATTTTTTTTTAAATTCTTAAAAAATGTTAGAAAAAAACCCAAAAATATAAAAAAACACAATATTTAAATTACTTTTTTTTATTTCACTGATTTATAATATTGTTTAACAAATTAATATTCGCTAAAAACGTAGCATGTTATATAAAATGTATTATTAATGTTAACGTATTATATAATACACCAAGCATTAGAAGATAAATAGTACATCATGGCGTGATCCCAAATATTTTTAAGGCAAACCAAACAAACTAAAAAACTAACGAGAGATTATAAAAAACTTAGAATATTTAAATTACTACCATTTATTTTAAAATATTTTCAATATCGTTTAACATATTAATATTCACTCAAACGTAGCATATTACATCAAATGTATTATTAATGTTATGTATTATTAAGGTTAGCGTATTATTATATAATAATGTTAACAT